>CAUYQU010074736.1:0-49273 GCA_963574635.1 Cheracebus regulus
TGTGGCTCCTCTGCCGGGAATCTCCCGGTCTGTGGGCAACAAAAATTCGTCGGAAAGTGCGGCGTCCACTCGTTCTCTGCGCTTTCACTGGGAGCTACATTCCTGAGCTGTTGCTAATCGGCCATCTTGGATCTCTCCAAGAAAATCTTTTAAATGATGACTTACAATCACTTTCATGTGTTTACCAATCCCCATGTCTTAAAAAGATATAATCCACAAAACAAAGGCAAATACTTTTGTAAGTGCAGCAATTATTTAAGTCTGGCCACTGCGAAGTTCTAGTGTCAGACATCAGTAACTCACCCAAAAAAAGGAGAAAACACTCTATAATGTTTAAATTATGTCCATTTACTTCAAATAAACATTGGGACATAAAGAATCTTGGTGGGCAAAGAAGGTAAATAGACATTTTACAAAAGAAGATACAGATGGTCCCCGACTTACACTGGTTCCAGTCACAATTTTTTGACTTTATGGTGAGTTTATTGGAATATCAAATCTTTATTTTTCTTTTGAGAGATAGGAGTCTCATTCTGTCCATTAGGCTGGAGTGCAGTGGTACCACCATAGTTCACTGCAGCCTCAAACTCCTGGGTTCAAGTAACTTTCCTGTTGCAGTCTCCTGAGTAACTAGAACTACAGGTACATGCTACCATGCCTAGCTAATTTTTTTTTTTTAAGAGATGAGGGTCTCACTATGTTGCTCAGGCTAATTTAAATGCATTTCTGACTCACCACATTTTTGACTTATGATCAGTTTATCAGAACAATACCATCATAAATTAAGAAGTATCTGTATATAAATGGCCAGTAAGCACATGGAAAGATGTTGAATATTACTAATCATTAGGGAAATAAAATATACATACAAACACATCACATGAGATACCACTTCACACCCAACAAGATGGCTATCATTTTTTTTTTTTAATTAAAACATAGGCCAGGTACAATGGCTCTTTGCCTGTAATCCCAGTACTTTGGGAGGCCAAGGAAGGAGGATCACTTGAACCCTGGATTTTGGGACCAGCCCGGGTAACATATCAAGGTCCCATCTCTACAGAAAAATTAAAAAATAGCCAGGGATGGTAGCACGTGCCTGTAGTCCCAGCTATGCAGTAGGCTTAAGTGAAAGAATCACTCCAGTCTGGAAGTTTGAGTCTGCAGTGAGCTGTGATTGTGCCGCAGTTCCAATCTGAGCAACAGAGCGAGACTCCGTCTCAAATAAATACATATAACTAAATAAATAACAAATGTTTGTGAGGATGTGGAGAAACTAAAACTCTTCTGCACTGCTGGTGGAAATGTAAAGCGGTACAGCCAACAGGGGAAACAGTTTGGTAGTTCCTCAAGAAAATTAAAAATATAATTACCATACTATCCCACAATTCCACTTCTGGGTATACACCCACATGAATTGAAAGCAGGAAGTCGAACACATATTTGTATATCCATGTTCACAGCAACATGAATCACAATAGCCAAAAGGTGGAAGCAAACTAAATATCTATCAATAGATGAACAAAGAAAATGAGATATATACATAAAATGAAATATTATTCAGCCCTAAAAAGGAAGGAAATTCTGACACATAGTACAATGTGGATGAACTCTGAAGACTATTTAGGCTTAGGGAAATCGTCAACCACAAAAGGGCAAATATTATATGATTTCAAGTATATGAGGTACCTAGAGTAGTCAAATTGACAGAGACAGAAAGCAGAATGGTGGTTACCAAGGGACGGAGGAAGACAGCAACAGGGAGTTATTACTGTTTAATGGGTATGGAGTTTCAGTTTAGGAAGATGAAAAAGTTCTAGAGATAAAAGTTAATTTATTTGATGCCACTGAACTGTACACACAAAAATGATTACAACAGTAAATTTTGTTATGTATATTTCACTAAAGATATTGTCGCAAACAATTTAAATCACCTTATACCTATCTTCTCAAAAGTCATAAATAATTAAAATCCTTATGAAGCTCTTACTAATCGGGCAGATCATGAGGTCAGGAGTTCGAGACCAGCCTGGCCAACATGGTGAAACCCCGTCTATACTAAAGATACAAAAAGTTAGCTGGGCATGGTGGCATATGCCTGTAATTCCAGCTACTTGGGAGGCTGAGGTAGGAGAATCACTTGAACCTAGGAAGCGGGGCTTACAGTGAGCTGAGATGGTACCACTGCACTCCAGCCTGGGTGACAGGCTGAGACTCCGTTTCAAAAAAAAAAAAAAAAAGTAAATATTAAAAAGCAAATAAATATTCAAACTCCTGAAAAGTAGCATATATGCAGCACACAAACGAACTATTACCAATCCCTCAGAACATTTTGTCATCTACTAGAAAAAAGAAAAACACTCCATGATTTGTGTTATTCAAATTAACCAAAAAAACCCAATAATGTAAACTAAACCCAAAATTAGATATCACTACACAACAGCTACAATAAAGTTGTTTATTTGTTTTTTTGGTTTTTTTAAAAAAGACAATATACAGCGCTGGCAAGGATACCAGAAACTAGAGCATTTATGTAGTGTTAGTGAAAGTGCTAAATAGTACAGCCAGTTTAGTAGTTTCTTATAAACCTAAGTTCCTGTATACGACATTCTGGGCCATGAAACAAAACTCAATAAATTGAAAAAAAACTGAAATCATACAAAGTATGTTCTGTAATCACAATAAAATTAAGTTAGAAACTCTTAAAAAGTATCTTAAAAACACCAAAATTGTTTTAGGAATCTAAGCAACACATTTCTAAATGAGTCAGAAGTCAAAGAAGATATCAGGCTGGGTAAGGCAGCTCACCCGTGTAATTAATCCCAGCTCTTTGGGAGTCAAGAGGTGGGAGAATCACTTGAGGCCAGGAGTGTAATACCAACCTGGCAAGTTTTGAACTCCTGGTGAGACCCCCTGACTCTACAAAAACTAAAAAAAAAAAAAAAAAAAAAAACTAGCTGGGCATGGTGGTACACACCTGTAGGCCCAGCAACCAAGGAGGCTGAGGTAAAGAATTGCATGAGCTCAGGAAGTCGAGGCTGCAGTCTGTGCCACTGCACTCCAGCTTAGGTGACAGAGTGAAACAATGTCTCAAAAAAGAAAAAAGAAACCAAATAGGAAATGTGAACTGAATGAAAACGAAAACATGCAATTTCAAAATTTGTGGGATACAGCTAAAGTAGTGCTCAGAGAAAATTTACAGCACTAAATGCCAGAGGGGGAAAAAAAATCTCAAATCAATGCCATAAGCTTCCACTCTAAGAAAGTAAAGAAGAGCAAATTAAATCCAAAGTTTGTAGAAGAAAAGATATGAAAAAGATTAGAGCAGAAAGCAGTAAAAAGAAAACAGAAAAATGTTAGAGAAAAATCAATGAAACCAGAAGCTGGTTCTTTAAGAAGATCAGTAAAACTGTCTGGGCACAGTGGCTCATGCCTATAATCCCAGCACTGTGGGAGGTCAAGGCAGGCAGGTCACCTGAGCTTAGAAGTTCAAGGCCACCCTCACAACAAGCTAAAATTCCACCTCTAACAAAAATACAAAAAAATCACCCAGGTGTGGTGGCATGCACCTGTGGTCCCAGCTACTTAGGAGGCTGAGGCAGGAGGATCGATCACTTATGCCCAGGAGGCACAGGTTGCAGTGAGCCTAGACCATGCCATTGGCACTCCAGCCTGGGAGGCAGAGCAAGACCCTGCGTCTCTCTCCCCCCTCCTCTTTCTCTCTCTCTCTCTCTGTCACACACACACACACACACACACACACACACACACACACACACACACACAGAGAGAGACAGAGACAGAGAGATCAGTAAAACTGATAATACTCTAGCCAAACTAATGAGAACAAAAAAGAAACAAACTATCAAAAAGGTAACCAGAGACATAAGTACAGATCCTGAAGATATTAAAAGGAAAATAGAAGATATTATTAACAACTTTATGCCAACAAATTCAACAACACAGATGAAGTAGACAAATATCTCTCTCTCTCTTTTTTTTCTTTCTTTTTTTTTTTTTTAAGAGACAGGGTCTTGCTGTGTTGCTCAGGATGGAGTCCAACACACTATCAAAGCTCACTGCAGCCTCTAATCATCCCTGGGCTCAAGCAATCCTCCTGGCCTCAGCCTCCTGAATAGCTGGAATTACAGGTGCATGCCACCATGCTCTTCTAACAAATGTCTTGAAAGACACAAATAACCAACGCTTGCTAAAGAATAAACAGATAACTTAAATACTCCTCTATCTATTAAATAAACAGAATTAGTCTTTAAAAGCTTTCCACAAAGTAAATTGGCCCAGGCAGCTTCACTGCTGCATTTTACCAAAAATGTAAAGATACCAATTCTACACAAATCTCTAAAAAAATAAACAAAATAAAAATAAAAAATTGGGAGAGAGAAAACATCCCAACTCCATTCCACCAAAACCAGACAAAGACATTATAAAAAAGAAAAATCATAGGTTAGGCAAAGTAGCTCACATCTGTAATTCTAGTGCTTTAGGAGGCCGAGGCAAGAGGATCACTTGAGGTCAGGAATCCAAAACCAACCTGGACAACACAGCAGGACCTTGTCTCTACAAAAGAAGTTTAAAAATTAGCTGGGCATAGTGCCGCACACCTGTAGTCACAGCTACTTGGGAGGCTAAAGTGGGAAGCCTGTTTGAGCCTGGGAGTTGGAGACAGCAGTGAACTGTGACCATGCCACTGTACTCCAGCCTGGTGTGACAGAGTAACACCTTGTCTAACAGAAAAAAAAGGCAAAAGATTTAAACAGACTTATCCAAAGAAGATCTACAGATGGTAAATAGGCTCATGAAAATATGCCCAACATCTTTACTCATCAGGGAAATGCAAATTAAAACCAAAAAGAAATGTCATCACATATCTCATAGAATAGCTAAGATGGGGCATACCAGTGGTTTTAAGAATACAGAGCCACTGGAACTCAAACAAAGCTGGTAAGAATGTAAAACAGAACCAGCATTTGAAATAAGTTTGGCAGATGCTTAAAATGTAAAATATTCATCTACCACATGAATCAGGGATTTTACTCTTAGGTATTTACCAATAAAAATTAAAACATATGTCCACACAAAGACAGTAGCTTCGTTTGTAACAAAGAGACACTCACATGTCAATCAACAAGTGAATGGATAAACTAACTGTGGTATATCCACACAATGGACTATGACATAGCAATAAAAAGAAATGAACTATTGATACAGCAAATTCGGTGAATCTCAAAATAATTTTTTTGAAAAAAAATCCAGACAAGAATCAGTATTACATGAGTCCATCTGCATATAATTCTAGAAAAATGATTTCCTAGAATCAAACTAATTGATAGTGACAGAAAGCAGAGCAAAAGTTGCCAGGGGACACAAGGAATGAATTACAAAGGAGCTCAAGGAAATTTTTGAAGGGTGAAAATATGTTCATTATGTTGAAAATGTTGGTGGTTTCACAAGTATATACATATGTCAAAACTCTTCAAATTCTACACTTAAAGTATGTGCAGCTTGTTACACAGCAATTACATCTCAAAATGGTATTTAAAAAAACTGTTAAAACCCTAATGATGCAAAATAAAACAACCAGATATCACTACCCACCTACCAGATGGCTTTCAAAAACACAGAGAACATTTGTATATCAGCAACTGGAATTCTCTTCATTGCTGGTGGAAATGCAAAATGGTACAACCACTTTGGAAAACAATTGGTCATTTCTAATAAAGTTAAACATATCCTTACCATATGATCCAGCAAGCCCTCTCCTAGGTATATATCCAAGAGAAATGAAAACATAAGTCCACACAAAACCCTTACATGAACATTCATAATGGCCAGAAATTGAAAACTCAAAGGACTATGAACTTGTGAATACAAATTATGGTACAATCCATCTCTAAAACAGGAACAGTACAAACCTGAAAAGATCCTTGTAAGAATGCGAAGAGAAAATGTGAAAAAAGTACTTAGATAGAAAGCATGATAGATGGCATTATATTAATCACTGCTTACTCAAGGAAGCAAAAGCTGTGTTAATAGAAAAATACAAATCATATAGTATATAGCCTTCTGTGTCTGACATGTTTCACTTAGATTAATGCTTCTGAGATTCATTCACGTTGTATCCACAGTTCTTTTTCATTGTTGAATATTAGTGTATTTTATGTGTGTATATCTTCAAAAAACTGAAATTTAAAAAATATATTATGTAGCAAAATAGAGAAAATTTTTAGCCAACTTTAAAAGACATCACTCTAACTTCATAACATACTCTAAATTCTGCTACGGTGCAGGAAAAGAGCATAGAACTCGGAGTCAGAGGTCTAAAATTTAAACCTAGGCTTTGCCATTTATCAGGTCTCAGGACCCTAGGCACCTTAACTTGTCTGTAAAAAAAAAAAAAAAGGAAACAATACAAACCTCAAAAGATCTTTGTAAGAAGAAAAAGAACTTTGTAACTTTAAGACATCACAGAGTATCTATATTAATTGGCGCTTACTCAAGGAAGCAAAAGTTGTGAGTAGAAAAATAGTTACAAATGCACTGATAATTTATAAAACATCCTGTCTCTCTCTTGCTATGTGACTCCAGACAAGTCATTTAACCTCTCTGAGCTTCAGTTTTTTCAGTCTGTAAAATGGAGCTTATTAATAGTACATACTGCATATTAGGAGAATTAAATAAGTAAACCTGTGTAAGGCACTTGATACAGAGCCTGGTACATGGCAAGTGCTTTAGAAATTTTAGCTCTTATTACAAATTACTATTATTATTATCCGTATCCTTATTGCTATTATTATCCTTATCCTACCAGACCCAATGCTAGCCACCATCCTGCCCAACCAAGCTGCAGCAGTGTAAGTGATTAATGATCTAGATCACTGGATTCTCAAATGTTTAGTGAACAATGGAATAATCTGAAGAACTACTTTTTTAAAAACTTATTTTAAAAGAGTTTTAGATTGACATAATTACTGCAAAGATAGTACAGAGAGTTCCCATATACTCTGGACCCAGTTTCCCCCATTAGCAACTTATGTAAGTATGGTACATTTGTCATATTCAATGAACCCATACTGACACATAACAATGTCCACACTTTATTCAGATTTCCTTAGTATTCTCCTAATATCCTTTTTCTGTTCCAGGGTACCATCCAGGATGCCACATATACATTTTGTAGCCACATCCCAGAGAGTTTTCAAACCACAGACTACAAGCCCCAGCCCTAGATAATCTAACAACTGATATGAAGTGAAGCCCTAAAATTTACATTCCCACGGACTGCTGATGGGGCCAATCCGAAAATACACTAAGAATAACATTGGTCTAGACTTTAGACTCCCAAACTGTTATTCAATACAGTAGCCACTAGTCAAATGTGCCTAATGCAAATTGAGATAAGGTCTAAGTGTAAAACACATTTGATATTTCAAAAAACCTGGTCCAGTGTAAAGAATATAAAATACCTCATTAATAATTTTCATATTGATTACAAGTTAAAGTGATATTGTGAATATACTGAGTAAAATATATTTCATCTACTTCACTTTTTTCCACGTGCTTACTTTTTATAATGTGAATATTAGAAATTTTAAGATTACACAGTAATTTACGCTTATTTTTTGTTGTTGTTTTTTGTTTTTTTCCTTTTTGTGGAGAACGGGGTCTCACTATATTGCCCAAGCAGGTCTCAAACTCCTGGGCTCAAGCTATCCTCCCGCCTCTGCCTCCCAAAGAGCTGGGATTACAGGCGAGAGCCACAGTGCCCACTATACGGTAATTTACATAGGCATTATATTTCTATTGGAAAGCAGTGGTCTGTGGTCTGGCAGAACAGCATCCACACGACCAAGTGGATATTAGAAGTGCAGGCGATTCCTATGCACATTAAAGTTTGAGAAGTACTAGATTATCAACAGGGGAGGGAGGCTTAGTGAGTACACCATTTGGCAGTTCAGTTCAAATAAAAAGGTAATCAACTGCAAAATGAAACTGCAGGATATTCATTAAGTCCATAAAGTCAATGAAAGTAATAGGGAAATGGCTGAATCACAGCAAAGCCATATATATACCAATGAGTCAGGACCAGTTGACTGAAAGAAAAAAAAACAAGGACAATGGCTCAACAGGTTCCTCAAAAGAGATAATCTGAAAAGCCCGATTTGAAGTACAGTGATGCTATGTAGTACTACCATACCTTTCACATCTGATTCACACTACAAAATAGTGCATATTTGCAATTCTAGCCAAAATTGTTAAATACAGGACAAAAGTTTAATTCCACTTTTCTCTCCCATGATTTATTATAAAACTGTAATGCCTATTTTCTCAGGTAAGTAAAATATGAGTACTACTGTTTAATGGTTTTACGGATCACCACTATTCACAGTTTTTACTCCATTTAAAGATTTTAGTCACCCTTATTATTTTTCAGTAATGTTACTTACGTAACTTAAAGTACTTAAAAATTTGTAAAGCTCACTTTCTTTCAGCCTATTAAAAAACCACTGAGCAGATACTAAAGCCAAATGATTAACTACAGGTAAACATGCTGTTTTTCTACAGCACTTATCTATTTTCATTTGCACCTCAAAACAACTGGTATTAGTAAACATAAAGCCGAAAGAGATGTAATGTATTGATCACTACATATGAACAACTATCTACTCAGACGGCATTATCTTAAGAATCGGTGACTCACCAATCTTCTCTGGCTTCTGTGGCTGATAAAATACCAACAGAAATCTATCAACAAATACTGAGGCATAAATATACACACACCCATAATCTGTTACATTACACTTTTGGGGGTTATTTTTACCCAACAGAGAAACACTTTCAGAGCAGTGGAGCCACATACTACCAGGGGTAGCATAAATGTGCCCAGCGGGTCTGGCTCTTCAGGTGGCATGGCTCGGGATCACTTCCTGCTCTGGGCTCTCAAAACTCTACTCTGAAACGTTTCCAAGGTAATTTTAAAACAAAGAAAAAAACACTGCGCCAGGAGCCAGAGTGCCTATTCAGACCAGAGGAGGTAGAAGATGACCCATTCTGTAAAATACTCTCCTATAGATCAGGTAAAGAAAACGTGATTTGCACAAGTAAATACACATCTAGGCCACCGTTCCCGACTTTTAGGTATGAAAGAGGCGTGGCTACGGGTTAGATATTTTTTAACACTTCCATTGAAACACCCGGAGTCTCCCTAGGTCTAACCTCTATAAGTCGGGTGGCAGAACGTGAACCACAACCCGAGTGAGGCTTCCTTCCTCCATGACCTCCCTTTAGGAACACATGCCTCAACAGCCGATAAAATAAACCTCTCTATGTCATGATTAGCCATAAAGCCAGCCACAAGCAATCGTGTTATTCGAGTGCTAAAAGCCTCTACTCACAACAAACACTCCACTTGGGATGACATTAGAACTTTCGATAAAGGTCTACTTTCAACGTCGTGCTTTAACCTTTGCAAATGCATTTATAAAACTGCAGCTGCAGTCAAAAGGAAAACATCACACGCCTCGAAAGCTGAAGGGCGTGCCTTTTTCTCTAACGATGATCGTGTGGCCATTTCTTCTCAGAGGGTCTGCAGTCACTTAAGGTAGCAACGTGTAAAGGACAGCCATTCTGAGAAGACAACCAGCTCCCCCGAGATGGGAGGCGGGCGGCACGCTGCTAAAGAGGACTTTTAAATTCAAGGACTTTGAGGAGATTCCGCCCAGAGAAGCTGGAGGGGAGCGAAGGCCTGTCCATCCAGTAGGGGCGGGGCATCGAGAGAGACCGCAAAGAAGAAAGTGTCCGGTTTAAGGTCAACAGTACCCGAGGGACGCCCCAGAGGGACGCCCCAGGTGGGCTCCCCGGGTGGGCGGAGGCCTGCGAGCCCCACCGCGGTTAGGAAGCGGGCCGACGGCGCTGCAGGAGCCGGGCCGGCCTTTTGCACACACACCCGCCTTTTGCACACAGGCGCGCTCTCCCGCACTCGCACATACACCCGCGCACCCTCACACTCTCCTCCCTGGGGGCGGGGCGGCGGGCGCAGCCCTCACACAGGAAGTCAGGAAACCCAGCGGGCAAAGGAGCCACAACTTCGGGTCATTTAAACCCTCTCGCCCACGTCAGCCAATGGGCTGCGCCGGCCCCCTCCCCCAGGCGCCCACCCCCGCGCCCAGAGCCCCCCGCGGCGCGCCCGGCCTCCACTGGCTCGCACCTCTGCGCCGCTGCCGCGCCTCCGGCACACACCTCCCCCACGACTCCACCGCCCTCGGCGGGCAAAGCCCGGCCCCGGCGCGCCTTTGTGCAGCGCCTCGCCAACCTGCCCCTCCGTCGGCCAAGACCCGCGCCTCGCACCTCACCCGGAGCCCGGCGGCCTCGAGGCGGGCGGCTCCCTCCTCAGCCCGCCCAGCGGCTGCGGGTCGGCGACGCGAGCTCGGAGAGCCTTCACACGGCGGCGGCGGCCGTGGCCGGCCCGTCCCCGCAGGCTGGCCTCTGAGGGAGGGTAAGTTCCAGGGCACGTCGGAGCGCGCCGGCGCGGGGGCGGGGCGCAGGGCGGGGCTCACGTGATGCGCGGGGGCGGGGCGGGCGGGACACGTGACGGCCCGGGCGTGCGGGGCAGGCGTTGGGCTGCCGGACTGTCGGGGCGGGCGAGGGGTGCGGCGACCCGCGGGCTTTGTGGCGGGGGCGGCCCAGGGTGCGATGTGGGAACTTGGCCCCGCGCGGGAGCCGGCGGCCAAGGGGATTCAGCACTTTGTAAACAAGGAGTGGGAAGCGTTAAGAAAACGCTCATAGGGAAAACCAGGGAAGGGCGGACGGAGCGCCAGGGTGGCAGGAATGGAGCCCAGGGAAAGACAGCCCGGCCGTGGGCGCTGCCGCTCCCTTCCTCGGCCCCTGGAACTGCGGCTGGGCGTGGGTCAGTCGTTCACAGGCCTGGAAATGCCACTGGGACACCCGAAAAAGTGCCGCACGCCGCCTCAGGGGGACAGAATGGGACTCGGGGCACTGAGTCCATTGCCGGGGCCGCCAGAGCACAGGGCAGGACCCGCCGTGCACACTGTGTGCTGAGGAGCCCCTTGGGCCGCGGGCGGCCGCTCCAGGCGGTCAGCATTCAGCCGTCAACGGGCCCGCGGGTGCGAGCCCTGCGGGAGCCACAGGGTCATTATCCAGAGTCTTCCCGGTTTGCAGTGTGGCAACCCCGAACCCGGAAGTCACGTTTGGAAGGTCTTTGAAGCTCCTGTGGCAGCTGGAGCTCAGCTGGAATGGGAATCCGGCAAGAGACCTGGCTTCTGCCGTTTATTGGCATGTCAGCCTTCTGAACCTCAGCTCTCAAATGAGCCGCCTTCTAGCTCTAGAATTCAATGAGTGTGAGAAAAAATAACAGAGATGTTGGAAGTTGAGAAATTATTCATTCTTTAACCAATTGTTGATTGTGCCTGTTGTGGTGCCAGGGTGAAATATTTATAATAGAGACTAGAAAGAGGGGGAAACACCCAGCATATATATGACTGAAGCCCTCAAGAGCTGCTCTCCAGATTTGGCTCTTTTCTTTGCTTCACTTTGTAGTTGCAGATGCCGCAATCCCTGGCTTCCTTATCAACCAGCTGAACTCCGAATTGTGCATTACAGGATGCAAAGAATCCAATAGGGCAGTAGCAAGACTTTAACAACTGTGGTTTACAACATTCTTATTAAGTCTAATGCAAGCTAAAGTGTTAAGATATTCTCCATTTAGAAAGGAAAGAGGCTTACAATGAGAATTAAAAAAAAAAAAATAAGCCTGAGACTGTGCTGCCTCTATCGTTGCATTCGCTACTCACCGCCTTGTCTCCCTGTTTCTAACCCGTTCTGTTTTCATGCATTTGTTCAGTATAAAGAGTATTGCCTGTATGCTTCTGAAACTGTTTTCCATAGACTCTGCTGTATTCTCCTTATGAAACCAAAACAAGAGCAGTGCAAAAAGGAAACGACCCTGATAGGAATGTGCTGATAACCTTATCTTCCCTACTCTCCAAACCTGAATTAAGCACCCTTGGTTTCAGCAAGAGAAAGAACTCAACAGTTTGCATACACTTGGTGATCTGCCTGTAACTCCACTTCCTATTTCACAGCCTAATCTCGGATGATACCACAATGCCCACAGTATGCTGATCACCACCAACAGCAGATGGAGTCGGATAAAAAGAGCTTTCTCTCTAGTTTGTTGTTTTAAAAGAACCTGATGGAGAGCTATGATCATATGCAACATTGCCTCTAGAGGGTTTTTAAATAACACTTGTAGCATATGTCTGGCGCCTGTGCTCAGGATTTCAACAGATCATTTTCAGGATTTTGACATTTAACTGGCTTCTTGTGAAGTACCAGAGAGTTCCAAAATGTAGAATTGAAATAGAAGCTCCACACACAGGCAGAGATTTGAGTCTGATTTGTTTGTGTATATATCCCAAGTGCCTAAAAGAACTTGGCATAGGTAGATGCACAATAAATTCCTGTTGAATGTATTTTTGGGTGAAAATGTAGTCTGTACTCTGCATAAACTTGTCCTACTTTCTTTCTAATTCTTTAATAAGTAACCTACTTTTCATTGTATATTTCTAAATGAAAAAGCATAAAATTGTATCTGGCATCACTACTTTGGCTGGGCTATAAAGAAACAGGAATTTGGCAGTATCTGTTACAATTATAAATGCATGTATACTTGGAGCCTTGAATTTCATTTCTAGGGATTTATGCCACAGATGTCTCCACATATAAGAAATCACAAGGTATTTCTTATTGTTGAGAATGGCAAAAGATTGGGAACAAGCTAAGTATCCACCAACAGGATACTAGTTAAATGATGACAGAGCCATATGTTTGAACATTGTATAGCTGTTAACCAAAAAAAAAACAAACAATCAAAGTTCTTTGTTTTAACATTAAGATCTCCAAGATTTTTTTGTTAAGTGAAAAATGCAGAAATATGGTACAGAATATTGTATTAAATTGTATATGTATTAAACTAGAACAAAGTAACTGTTGAGATATAAGAACACAGTAGATGGAAGGCATAAGAAATAGACTTCACTTCATATTTAAACTTTTTGATATTCAAAATATCAGAATGTTTTATCTATTCAAATCTTAAAAATGTTTAAAGTTTTCCTGGCATATTTTTGGTTGTTGTTATTAAAACATTCGGGCTTCATCTGTTTTATAAGAGTTTACCTGATTAAAATAAACACATCAAGAAGGCTGGGTGCAGTGGCTCATGCCTATAATCCCAACACCTAGGGAGGCTGAGGCAGGCAGATTGCTTGAGCTCAGAATTCAAGACCATCCTGGGCAACATGACCAGACCCCGTCTCTACTGAAAATACAAAAAAAAAAAAAAAAAAAAAAAAATGGCCAGGCATGGTGGCATGCACTTGTGGTCTCAGCTGAAGTGGGAGGATCCCTGAGCCCAGGAAATGGAGGTTGCAGTTAGCCAAAATCATGCCACTGCACTGTAGCCTGAGTGAAAGAGTGAGACCCTATCTCAAAAATAATAATCAGATAAACTAGTACTCATAGGCAAACTTTTGAAAAACTCAAGAGTTTTTAAGTTCAGATTGAATAATGTCTATTTCTTACCATAATTTAAAATCCAGGTACTACATTTGAGGCTTAGTATACATTTTATCAAATGTATATAAATTTTCAGAAGTATTTTATTTTTCTTGAAGTTTAGTAGAGCCTTCCTTGAACAAGTGTTAACAAATTGGATCCTCCTTTTTAATACAATTAGAATTTCATGGATCTTTTGTCTGCTAATTAAGGTCAACAAAATATATTTGGGGAAAAACACTAAAGGCATGTGTTTCTCTGATTATCTGTTCACTCACCCACTTTGTAATATCAACTGCTTCTTGTTTCCATGGGTTACACAGATGCCCTGTAAATGATTTTGTCTGACATGTTTCAGTATTTGATTATATTTATTTGTGGGTTTAATTTTCAGAAAACTCAAAGAGAATCATGAGTACAATAACGGTCAGATTTACATAACACATCTTTAAGGGTTTTAGGAGATGTATTAATATTTTCTTGGTGAAATCTCACTGCTTTTACTATATAAATTCATATGATCAGTTTTAAGTAACACTTTTATTAAAGACAAATACAGGCATAAAGAATATTTGTGGTCAAGTGTGGTGGCCCATGCCTGTAATCCCAGCACTTTAGAAGGCCAAGGCAGGTGGATCACCTGAGATCAGGAGTTCAAGACCAGCCTGGCCAACATGGTGAAACCACGTCTCTACTAAAAATACAAAAAATTAGCTAGATGTGGTGGCACACACCTGTAGTCCCAGCTACTTGGGAGGCTGAGACAGGAGGATCACTTGAACCCAAGAGGTAGAGGTTGCAGTGAGCCGAGATCATGTCACTGCACTCTAGCCTGGGAGACAAAGCAAGATGCTCTATAAAAAAAAAATTTTTTTAAGTAATTGGTATTTATAATAGTTGATTGTACAAATTAGGACATTCTTGTCATACTCAGCTAACTCAGGGGTGGAAATCACTCAGGGCACATAGGACCAGCTCCTTAAATTGTCTGCAAGCCCAGCTGCTAAAACAGCCTGCTGTAACTTTAAGATTGGTTTTACCTAGTAGCTGCTGAAATGACATGCTATGAGATTCTGTCTAAAAAAAAAACCTTAAAGTTTAGCCTTATCTTATATTGTCAAACATATGATTTGAATACAATTGTCTTCTTATAAACTGGTAAATTTATATTACTATGCTTTACTCAAGAATAAACTTTCAATAAAAACTATATGCCAGCCTGGGCAACACAGTGAGACCCTATCTCTACAAAAAAAGAAAATATAGCTGGGCATGTTGCACACCTGTGGTCTCAGCTACATAGGAGAGTAAGGCCAGAGGATCACTTGAGCCCAGAATGTCAAGGCTAGAGTGAGCTATGTTTGTGCCACTGGACTGCAGCCTGGGCAACAGAGCAAGACCCAGTCTCAAAAATAAAACCAAACAAAAAACTATATGATCTTTGTTTTTGTTTGTATGTTTTTATGGTTTTTTTTAAAATTTCTATATGCCTATGATCATTTTCTACCAAAATATATAAAAGACCCCTAATTATTTGACTTAAAAGGA
This sequence comes from Cheracebus regulus, assembly GCA_963574635.1. Lineage (NCBI taxonomy): Eukaryota > Metazoa > Chordata > Mammalia > Primates > Pitheciidae > Cheracebus > Cheracebus regulus. The sequence goes on from CAUYQU010074736.1 coordinate 15,142, forward strand.
AAAATTAAGTGCTTAAATCAAATTTTATTCAAAATATAGTAACTAGAAAAATTTTTTTAGTTCACAAGACTTAAGTAAATCTTTGATAATCAGCTAATTATAAATTTGTTGATAAAAATGAAAATGTCTTCAAAATCATTAGCACACATTTGGGGGTATGGAGTGGCTTGATTTGCTGGCCAGACAAGATTATATTTGTCTTTGCTAACTGCTTTAAGATCATAAAAGTATGAGTTTCACCTAAAAATAAATGTACAGATGAGAGTACAATGCATTGTCCATTGTTCCCTGTATACCAAGCACAACAAGTTAACTTTTAGGAATTTTTCTTTAAAAGAAAAATAAGAAAATGACTAGCTCTGTGTAATATCTCAGTGACTTTCTTCCTCAACTTTTTGACCAATTTCTGTAGCATTTTTCACCCAGTTCTGACTCTGGTGTTGTGTCCTGATGCATGTTTGTCTTAAAGTCGCGAGAGAACAGTGCTTCCTCTGGTATGACTTGATTCTGTACTCTTGGCTTTTCTTGGTGTGTCAGAGTTGTTCTGTGTAACCAGGCAAATTTACAAGCCATATACACCCCTGCTCAAGGTGCAGGTTTCTTGTTTACATTACTCTTCTATAACATGGTGTGTATTCGTAACCTTAGTCACATACTCTTCCAGTGTTTAATTAAATGCTAGTATCTTTTCATGAAGTTTGACTTCCAGGTAACTCAAACAGTCATCCCATAAAAAGAAACGTCATACTACAAGAGATTTTTCTCTTTTTTTGAGACAGTGTTTTTCTCTTTTTTTCTTTTTATTGAGACAGTGTCATGTTCTGTTGCCCAGGCTGGAGTGCAGTGGTACAATTTCGGCTCACTGCAACCTGCAGCTCCTGGATTCAAGCAATTCTCGTGCCTCAGCCTACCGAGTAGCTGGGATTACAGGCACATGCCACCATGCCTGGCTAATTTTTGTATTTTTAGTAGAGATGAGGTTTCACCATGTTGGCCAGGCTGGTCTCAAACTCCTGGCCTCAAGTGATCTGCCTGCGTTGCCCTCTCAAAGTGCTAGGATTTCAGGAATGAGCCACCACACCCAGCCACAAGAGGTTTTACTTTACCTTATAAATAATCAGCCTAAAAAACAGATAAGTTATATTTTAAGGTAGTTTCTTGACTTTTCCTGTTTTTATTAGGGTTTTGACTACTTGGAAAAAGTTAAGTAATCTTAATACAGAGCCAGATTGTTTTATTTTTTTCTCTCTGTCTCAACTGTGTTTTTGATTTTGGATTTCTTTGGTGGGTTTTTTTGTTTTTTTTTTTGTTTGTTTGTTTTTTTTTTGAGACAGAATTCTCGCTCTGTTGCCAAAAGGCTGCAGTGCAGTGGCACGATCTCGGCTCACTGCAACCTCCACTTCCAGGGTTTAAGCGATTCTCCTGCCTCAGCCTCCTGAGTAGGTGAGACTACAGGCATGTGCCACCACATCAAGCTAATTTTTGTATTTTTACTAGAGATGGTGTTTCACCATGTTGGCCTGGATGGTCTCGATCACTTGACATCATGATTCACCCACCTCAGCCTCCCAAAGTGCTGGGATTACAGGTGTGAGCCACTGCACCTAGGTTCTATTTTATTTATTTTTATTTTTATTTTTTGAGACAGAGTCTCACTTTGTCACCCAGGCCGGAGTGCAGTGGCATAATATTGTCTCACTGCAGCCTTTCCTTCCTGGGTTTAAGCAATTCTCCTCAGCCTCCTGAGTAGCTGGGATTACAGGCATGTGCTACCACTCCCAGCTAAGTTTTGTATTTTTAGTAGAGACAGGGTTTCACCATGTTGGCCAGGCTGGTCCCAACTCCTGACCTCAGGTGATCCATCCACCTCGGCCTCCCAAAGTGCTGGGATTACAGGTATCAGCCACCACGCCCTTCCAGTTTTATTTATTTTTGAGGCAGCATCTTGTTCTGTTGCCCAGGCTAAAGTGCAGTTGTGTGATCTCGGTTCACAGCAGCCTCAACTTCCCAAGCTTAAGCAGTCCTCCACCTCAGCCTCCCTGGTAGCTGGGAACTACAGATGCATGCCACCACACTTGACTGAGTTTTGTATTTTTTGTAGAGACGAGGTTTTGTCATGTTGCAAAGGCTGATCTCAAGCTCCTGAGCTCAAGCCATCTGCCTACCTCAGTCTCCTGAAGTGCTAGGATTATAGGCATGAACCACTGCGCCTGGCCTATGTTACTTTTTGTATTTGCTTTTGAAGACTTTTTTAAATCACTCTGATTAAATAAATGGCTATTACTTCTCAATGACATGTTATTCTACTTTGATTAAATATTTTAAGCCTTTTAACATCTTTATACTTTCCCAAAACCAAATTCTAATTTAAAAGTTTTTTTAACATAAAATTCACTTTGGGATTGTCCATTGGGCTTCTGGAAAGCCTCTGTGGTCTGTGCATATGCTCTGAATTGCAATTCTGTGATTCCCAAATAAAATGCTTAATTTAGAGACTCATCTCTATATTTTATTTTGACTTCAACATAGTAAAGGGCTAACAGACAGATTGTCACCTAGAGCTTTTTTTCCAAAATTATGTAGACCTGGCTGCCTAATAGAAGAAAATTTAGTAATTGGCCTTCAAATTTAAAGTGTGTAGTCAGCCAATCAATGTTCAGATATATTTTAATTGATAATTTGTTCTGCCGTTATTCTCTAAATTATATACTTATTTTAGTTTCACTCAGATATAGACTCTAAGGAAATGACTCTAAATTTAATAAAAATCAGCAATCAATAATTCATTATTTGAGATCATTTATACTGCATGAAAAACATTTGCTATTTGTCACATTTGGGCATACAATGTTTCTATATGAAACACAGCTAAGATAAAAATAGTATTTCTTGATTCAAAAATAAAAGCACTTCCCTAATATTGGGAACAAAGCAAAAACACCTGCTTTTGCCACTCCTAGTCAACATTACACTGGAGGTTCTAGCAAGTATCCAACAGTAAGTACATTGGTGGAGAAAACTTCATGTAAGTTTATATAATCTAGTACAGTAGATAAAAACATACAAATTACAGTGTTAAAATCTATGTGATTGGTATATTGAGATGGGTGGGAGGATAAAAGGAAATGATATATATCAGCACATTCCTGTCAAGGCACAGTTTCCCTTTTGCAATACACCCTTGTTCTCATTTTAGAAAGAGATCACAAGGGGATTTCATGGAAAATAGTTTCAGGAGCAAAACCTGGCATATGGCATATCATGTCAATAACGATAAAGATGATTCCTGCTCCCTCTAGGCTCTGTAATGCTTCCTGTGTCACTGTCTCTTAAAGGTTCCCTTAACCGTACCCTCACCTTTGTGAATAGCCCATCTTTAAGACTGTCTCCATTAAATTCATTTGAGTGGACTTCTCTGTGACAAGACCCTGACTTGATTAACTGCTTTCCTAACCAGGAACAGTTTGGGAACATAACAGGTCTTTGATAAATGTTTGTGCAACTAAAATTAGAAGGATTCCAGGAACATCTCAGCAAAAAAGTAATAGCCAACATCCTAAGAGAAAGTGAAATGAAAAGAGGATAACACTGTTTCACAAAGCAGCAAGGAAGGCTCAAGAGTTGCCTAGTTTCAAAACATTCAGTGCAGACATTTCAATAAGCATCAAGGTCATTGAAAGTTTTGTGATGTTCTCTAAGTGACGCTCAGTACTTGACGCTTTAAGGTAGTGCTCCTAAAAGGTATTGCAATCTCCCAACAGTGAGATTTTTTAAAATAAAAATACAGGTTTGCAAGGAAGTTCTTCCTTTGGCTCTACTCGCTGATGTCTCAAATCGTTGGAATGGAAGTGGGAGAGGGACAGAACATCCTCTTACCTAGGCAGGGTCTCACATGTAGTAATTTGCATAATCACTGGCACATGTAAAACCAGCCCTCTCTATCACGGAATGCCAGCTAATGCTTAAAAAATTCAGATTTGTGTCCTCAAATTCAAGTTTCCACAACTTTAAACAATTGTGAGAACTTTCTATTTTTATACCAACTTTGATATTATGCATTCTACCTTCTAAAAATACAATAAACAACATCATATGTCAATTACCATTCACTCAGAAGAATAGATCTTATATAAAGAGATGAGTTGTATCTTAATATGGCAACCTAATTAAGAAAAAAGGATTTTACTAATTTTTTTGATTTGCATAGTTATTGAAGAACTTTGATTATAAAAATTATTGAGGTTTTGTAAGGGAAAATAAGTGTTCAGGGAGCACTCATACTATAGCCGTTGATATTATATGACGGCATTTAGGAAGCTGTCGTGGCAACCATAATTTAACCCTCCATGAATGTCTTGGAACACCCAGGCACCCCAGAAAATGAGGAGGGTGATTCAGCGGGCGGCACACTCCTGTCCTTATGAGTCAGGAAAATACCAGTGCTCTCACTCACATTGCTGGAGGCACCATTCTGTGAAATATAAAATGCAGCCACTACATGATCTGTGAGTTTCACAAGAGCAAAGGGTTGGCTTCATTCAATATTCCTGCCAAGTCTATTTTGATTGATTTTAAGACAAATTTTCACTTTGTGACTAATGCAGAGCCTTGATCTCTCTTCTTTTTCTCTTTAGGCAATCACAGCATATTCTTTACTTTGATCTTTGGGGTATAAGGTCAGTGGGAAGGTTTAAAGCTTTGAACATTTTTCACGATGTTATTTGTTTTGTTTGAAGGTTAGTGAGAGAAAAGATTAAAATTAATGGCTAAAGTTAGATATTTTTAGCTTTCATTTCCTGGTATAACATCACAGATTCTAGAATTGGCAGGACTACCACGTTCAAATCTAGAGGTGCGGTAAAGCCTCTGTGCTTTGCATATTCTGTAAAATCTGTGAAATCAAAGTGAACTGTCCTCTGACTCTGAAACATCTATTCACTATCCATGGTGTGCTGAGTCCAAAAGATTTATTTTAACAAAAGAAAGAGAAACAAGCAAATAATATGGCTACTTAGAAAAAGCACTAGAATAGCTGGGCACAATCGCTTATATCTGTAATCCCAGCACTTTGAGAAGCCAAGGCGGGTGGATCACTTGAGGTCAGGAGTTCGAGACCAGCCTAGACAACATGGTGAAACTCCCTTCCTACTAAAAATGAAAAAATTGCCAAGTATGTTGGCACATACCTCTAATCCCAGCTACTAGGGAGGTTGAGGCATGAGAATCTCTTGAACCCATGAGACAGAGATTGCAGTGAGCCAACATTGTGCCACTGCACTCCAGCCTGGGTAAAAGAGCAAGATCTTATCTCACCAAAAAAAAAAAAAAAAAAAAGGCACCAGAAAAGTCTTTGCCATATAGAACTTTCTGACCATTTTTTTCTGTTTGATTAACTTTCTGTTTTGTGCCCATGTCTGTGTGTCTGTGTGTGTGTATAGAATGAGAGAAATAGAATTTTCTATAGCTAAATATATATATTAAATCCTATTTCATATGGGAGAAAATATATGAAAGAAAGCTAAAGCTGTATAATAGTTAAAGAAATTGGGGGAAAGGGGGAAAAACAAAACCATCTCCCTTGAGTTTGACAGACAAATTGTGTTGGCTCTCCATCCGAACATGTGGCTTCTCTAGCACTACTTATAATTATGTTTTTCAGCACTTAACCAATGGAAAGTATGTATTAATATAGTTTCCAGCCAGGCACAGTAGCTCACACCTGTAATCCCCGCATTTTGGGAAGCCAAGGCGATGAGGGATCTCTTGAGGCCAGGAGTTCAAGATCAACCTGGGCAACATAGTGAGACCCCACCTCTATACAAATAAAAACAAAAAATAGTTTCCCATAGCTTCACACAAATAAACCAAGTAGCTGCCTGTTGATATTGAATTTCCTTGTTGCAAATCCACATTATTTCTATAGAGTTTCCCCTGCCTTCACTTCAATGGTTAACTGAAAAGGGTAGATTCCCTTTCGTGATGTGCTTCTCTTAAAACGCAAAGCTTCCGGAGCCCTCCTTCTTAGTGGCTAACAAATTTATTTATTCTCATATTAATCAGTCTGTTGAAACAAGATTGCAAAGATTGCATATTCTCTGTCAAACTGGTTCCACTTCATCTCGCTGACCTTCGTTCTCCTCTATGTTTGCAGTACCCCACTGGCTGATACAGAATGGGACTGCATTGCAGGTATGACTCAAAAGAGGCTTCCGTTTGATTGAAATCTGCTCTTTGATATTTATTTTTTAAACTTTTAGATAATGTTTTTAGTATACACAAATTTACATTCTGTTGTCAGAAAACTTTATGTATTTTACTGTATTTTAAATACTAGTTATTTTCACTTTAGGTGTAAAATAAAAGAGGAGTTCTGAAAACAGTTTTTTGTTTTTTTGTTTTATTTTTTGAGACAGAATTTTGCTCTTTTTGCCCAAGCTAGAGTGCAATGGCACGATCCTGGCTCACTGCAGCCTCCACCTCCAGGGTTCAAGTGATTCTCCTGCCTCAGCCTCCCAAGTAGCTGGGATTACAGGTGCCTGCCACCGTGGCTGGCTAAATTTTTGTATTTTTAAGTAGCGACAAAGGTTTCACCATGTTAGTCTGGCTGGTCTCAAACTCCTGACCTCAAGTGATCTGCCCACCTTGGCCTCCCAAAGTGCTAGGATTATAGGCATGAGCCAAAACCAGTTTCTATTAAAGACGATAAGGAAATAATATGGAATTCTTTACTTGCAAGCACTTAGTTGTAACATTCTACCCACTGGAGGGGGAGAAGAAGCAGTAGGAAGATTTCTCGAGGGGAGTTCTTGATGGAGCTCTCCAATTAGCATTCTGGCTCTGCTGTTAATTAGCAGCACCAACTTGGACAAGTCTTCTCTTGGATATTACCTCCCATGGTGTCCGTTTCTCCTCTGTCAAATGAGAGGACTGGCTTGGCTGATTCTCAGTTCCTATTCAGTCCCAATAGGTCTTGATTTTCTTTATGACCTTAAGATATTTGACAAAAGAAGTTATTTTTGGTTCTTATATTTTAAAATAACATTCATTATAATATAGTAATACTTAACACTCACTTTCATCCTTAAAATATTTTTCTCTTATAACGTTTAAAATATATCTTGGATAGGAGGAACCATTACTATCCCCACTTTTCAGATAGGGAAATTTAGGAAGCTTCCATAATTGATCAAGTGGAACAAAGGCAGTCTTAGACTAATTTACTGGTCTTTTTTTTTTTTTTTTTTAATGTCACTGCATTGGCCAGGCTGGTCTCACACTCTTGGTCTCAGGTGCCCTCTCACCTCAGCCTCCCAAAGTGCTGGGATTACAGGCATGAGCCACCACTCCTGACCTTATTTACTGGCTTGAAGCCCTGCCATTGCCAATGGCAGGCATGTTACTGAGGGCTGGGACTGGACACTGCAGTACAGAGTTGAGAATAGTTCAGCGGAACCACCTTCACTTCAAAGCCAGGAGTCTATATTTATTTATTTATTACTTTTTTCGATAGATACAGGGTCTTACTATGTTACCCAGGCTAGCCTCAAACCCCTGGCCTCAAGTGATCCTCTCGCCCCAGCCTCCCAAAGTGCTAGGATTACAGGTGTGAACCACTGCACCCAGCCAGGAGTCTGCATTCATATCCCCTCCTTGTACTTGCTCTAATCATATTCAGAGGAAAAACTGTACATGGAAGTGCCAACCTTTCAGGAAGTGGCTAAAGAATAAAATATGACACTCCATCAAGTTCAATTTAATTAAAATCACATCTGATTAAATCATTTTAAAAAGATGAGCCTGGCATGGCAACACTTTGTGTAACCACCATAGCTTTGCAGTGAGTCATGGTGAGATGTACTCCTGGTATTATATAATGTATAATGAATTGCTTGAAAAGTGATCAAAACTTCCAATACACAGTATTAAAATGCGTACTGGGTTAAGTAAAGGAAAAGAGCCATTTTACTACAGTAAGATGAACCTTTTTTCATTTGAACAGCACAGAAAAATATATCACTGATCTTTTCACTCTTCGTGGTTTCCCCTTCACATTGCTGTTTGAATGCTGAGTCTGGAATAACTTAAAAGAGGAAGAATTCCATGGTGTGGCATACAGAAGGCCTTTCTCTGGGCAGTGCTTGTCAGTTCTCTATGTAAATAGGGATAACAAAGACCCCAAGAGATGAACAGACAAAGGACATAGTAGACAATTCACAAAAGAGGAAATTCAGTTGTTTAACAAACAGTGGGAAAAGGTTCCATCTCACTAGTAATAAAAGATATGTAAATTAAAACACTAATGAGAGACCCGAAGTGTTTGGTTGGTTGTTTTTTATGACAATACAGTAATGGCCTCAGTGTGAAAGCAGCTTTCTTGCACATTGCTAGGAGCAGTGTAAATGGACTCAGCTCTGTGGAAAAAAAAATTGGCAATGATACAAATAAAAGTCAAAACATTAAAAATGTTTATACTTTTTGAACTAGTAATTTCACTTTTAGGAATCCATCCTAAACAAGCCTAAATATGGAACATATTTTATATACACCAAAGCATTAATCACAGTGCTATTTGTAATAGCAAAAGGAAAAACTAAATAAATGTGCAATAATATATTAAAATATGGCTCACCATACTGAGACGTGCAGCAATTAAAATTGTTTTATCAAGTGTTTCTAATCACCTAGGAAAAGACTTATGTTATCATGTAATATGAGAAATGAGGTCATGAACACTATTAAATACCCATAAAATAATCTGATTTTTTTAAGATGAAGAAAATTATTTTTAGAAAAAGTAACTATGAAAGAAAATATACTAAAAATATTAATATTAGTTGTCTTTAGATTGATGTCTTCTTTTTACCTTTCCATATTTTCAAGAGTTTTATGTTGATTCCTTAGGACATTTACAGTGAACATAAAAGAGAGAGAGAGAAAGAGAAGAGCTTACCATCTTTAATTAGAGTACCCTTTAAAAAAAATACTGTCTACGGAAACCTTAATTGCCTACATCTCTTATTTTTTTGTTGTTGTTTTATGTACATCTTCATCTATATTAAATAGATCACTGATGTACTTACCAAAACAAAAAGAATTGTTTCTGTTTCCTGTGAAATTGTGTAAGCATATTCCCTAATAACCACCTTTGTTTGTATTCTTTCCAGTCTATTTAAGATTCTAATCTTTATCTGACAAGCTGGAACTTCTTTTTAAAATTAATTGAGTGGCTATATTTTTATTTTTATTTTTTCCTTTCATTCTTTTTTTTTTTTCTTTTTTTTTTGAGGCAAGGTCCAGGGTCTCGCTTTGTTGCCCAGGCTGAAGTGAAATAGCAGGATCTCGGCTGACTTCGAAACCTGCCCTCTGGGCTCACGCTATCCTCTTGCCTCAGCCTCCAAGGAGCTGGGACTACAGGTACATGCCACCATGCCTGGATAATTTTGTAATTTTTGTAGAGATGGGGTTTCACCATGTTGCCTAGCCTGGTCTCAAACTCCTGAGCTCAGGTGATCTGTCCACTTCAGTCTTGCAGGCCTGTATTGTGATTTTTCAAAAAGAAAGGAAAATGGTAAAAATAATGATAAAAATTAGTATTATTTAGTCTCCGAAAAGAACAACACAGCCTTTATCAGAGGGATGTCTAGTTCTCAGAAAAAGAACCCAGAACAAGAGAAAATGACAGATATTTAATAGGGGGGGAAGTCCTTTTACATAAAACCTGTCAAAAGAGAAAATCACATGGTAATTTGGGACTGCAGTGCACTGTCAGTTATTTACATGAGTTTGAATAGCATTGGGTTGGGTTGTGTTATGCCACCTAAAATCCAAACCAAGTAGGCATACCCAGTTAAACGGATTTGGGAAGAGAAGTGTGAAGTGTCAGCAGGATTCTTGAAGTGATGGTGGAGGGGAAGAGAAGTGGCCTGCAGATTTTATCAGCAGTTCTTCCGGTTCCCTCCTTTTTCCTAAAATAATTTCTCTGAATTTATCACTTCTGTTAGGAACATACGATATCTTTTTAGTACAGATTCTGATTCACTGTACTGTCCCTAAGGTGCCCCAGCCCAGCACAATTTAAATATCAACAGTTTTTCTACTCTATCAGCTGTTCTATAATATCTGATTCTGAAAACAAACCAAAAAATAATAATAATAATAATGGAACGCTTTTGCTTTTGAAGTTTGCTCTAAATGATGTGACCCCTTTTATGATGGATGTTTTTAGCTCCAAGGGTGCCAGATTAAGCAATCCATTATATGTCCCCTTCTCTTGGGACTCCTCATTTTTCCCACATTACCACATTTCAAGTTCACAGCCCTTTTAATGCTTACACCCTGCACTGTTTTGTGTACATTCCATTCATCCTGCTCACCCATTATGGGTTATTGCCATCTGGTGGAAAAACAGGGTTGACTACCAGATGGTAGTTTTGAAATTCCGGAAGTGAAATGAAGTCGTTTTCATCAAGAAAAAATGCATTTCTTTCTCTCATGCATATTCTGGTGTTCTAAAACAACAAGCGTTTTTCTGTTTCATTTCACATGGGGACGTATACAACCATCTCAGCTGCTGAACACATTAAAAAATTGACTTTGTGTATACACCACACAAATACCATGCTTGTGAAAAAGTGAGGCCCCCTTTTTCTTTCTTTTTTCTTTTTACTCTGTCACCCAGACTGGAGTGCGGGGGCAAGATCACAGCTCACTGCAGCCTCAGCCTCCTAGGCTCAAGTGATCATCCCACCTCAGCCTCCTGAGTAGCTGAGAACTACAGGCTCACGCCACCACAACTGGCTAATTTAAAAAAAAAATTTTGTAGAGACAGGCTTTCACGACATTGCCCAGGCTAGTCTCAAACTCTTGGGTTCAAGCGACTCTCCGTCCTTGGCCTCTCAGAATCCTGGGATTATAGGCGTGAGCCACCGCACCCAGCCATCCAGCTTTTTAAGTAATCTTGTGATCATAAAACAAAAATGACAAAATAAAATAGCGCTAAAATGTCTCAACTGCTTCTCCCTTCACCAGGAAAACATGCAGTATTAGATGTTTTCTACTTTTATATAATAGCACACTTAAGTCACTAAGCAGTTTTAGGATATTAGTTCTTAAAATGAGATTTATTCATAGTCAAGATTTAGCTCAGTCTTCAAAGTGACAGGATGAATATTAGTCCAAAATGATTTAGGAGTTTGTCTTTCTTAAATTGTCATAAAATTTACTAACACTGTCACAACCCTTTAACATCTAAATTAGGCCAGGTGCAATGGCTCATGCCGTTAATGCCAACACTTTTAGAGGCCAAGGTGAGTTGATTGCTTAAGTCCAGGAGTTCAAGACCAGCCTGAGCAACATAGCAAATTCCTGTCCCTACAAAACAATTTTTTTTTTAATTTTTAAAGAAAAGTAAAAGTCTAAATAAAGTGAACTAGTAGGCCTGAGCTCCTCAAAACTTTCAATATTATAAAAGACAAAAAAGGTGGGGCTAGGCACAGTGGTTCACGACTATAATCCCAGCACTTTGGGAGGCCAAGATGGGCAGATCACTTCAGGTCAGGAGCTAAAGACCAGCCTGACCAACATGGTGAAACTCTGTCTCTAAGAAAAATGCAAAAATTAGCTGTGTGTGGTGGCACATGCCTGTAAACCCAGCTACTCAGGAGGCTGAAGCAGGAGGATGGCTTGAACCCAGGAGGCAGAGGTTGCAGTGAGCTGAGATTATGCCAGCCTGGGTGATGGAGCAAGTAAGACTGTCCTGAAAAAAAAAAGCAAGAAAAAAAGGCAGGGGAACTTTTTTAGTCTGTTCAGGCTTTTGTAATAAAATACCGTAAACTAAGTGGCTTATCAACAAGAGAAATTTATCACAGTTCTGGCATCTGGGAAGTCTAAGATCAAGCTCCCAGCAGATAGCAGGGAATGGTGGCTCATGTTTGTAGTCCCAGCTACTTGGGAGGCTGAGGCAAGAAGATTGCTTGAGCCCAGGAGTTTGAGGCTGCAGTGACCTATGAACACGTCACTTCAATCTAGCCAGGGTGACAAAGCAAGACAAAGTGATACCCCATCTCTAAAAATGAAAATGAAATCACACATGTTTTAAAGAAGGTGCCAGCAGATTCAGTGTCTGTTAAGAACCCACTTTCTGATTCACAGATGGCACCTTTATTTACATTCTCATATGGTGGAAAGGGCAAATGAGCTCCCATGGGCATATTTTATTTTATTTTATTTATTCATTTATTTTGAGACGGAGTTTTGCTCTTCTTGCCCAGGGTAAAGTGCAATGGCGCAATCTCGGCTCACTGCAACCTCTGCCTCCCAGGTTCAAGCAGTTCTTCTTCCCCAGCCTCCTGAATATCTGAGATTATGGGCATGTGCCACCACACCTGGCTAATTTTTTGTATTTTTAGTAGGGACTGGGTTTCTCCATGTTGGTCAGGCTGGTCTCGAAATCCCGACCTCAGGTGATCTGCCGGTCTGGGCCTTCCAAAGTGCTGGGATTACAGGCGTAAGCCACCGTGCCTGAACCCCCTTGGCATAATTTATAAGGTCTCTAATTTGACATATGAGGATTTACCTTGGGGTTTAGGATTTCAACATACAATAAACATTTAGAACATCATAAGGATTGTTACAGTTAAAAAGAGATTAATGAAACATAATTACCATGTTCTTGATTGGATTGTGAATCTAGAAAAAGAAAAGCTATAAGAATAATTGAAGAAATTTGAATATGGGCTATATATTAGTTAATATTATGTCAGTTACATTTCTTAGGTAGAAAAATGCTATTATGGTTATATAAGAGAATTCCCTCTTCTTGGGAGATGCAGGATGAATATTTAGGTGTGGAACTTACTTTTAATTGATTGAAAAATATAAAAAGAGAAATAAAGCATACATGGCAAAATAGTAACAAGTGACTAGGCTTATGTATGTTCAGTTTTCTCAAATTTTAGATAAGCTTCACATTTTTTAAAATAAAAACTTGGGAGAAAAACACAATTGAAGAGAATGGTCCATTAAAAAACCTTCAAGAGAGAAGAAATCATTTGTCAGCACATAAAACAAGATGCCACTGACACACAATGGCTAATCCACTGAGTGCAGTACTTTAATTTTAGGCCGGTTTAACTTATTACTAGACGTCAGACAATACAGAAGTTCATTCAGTAGGATCAAAAAACATCAGTAGTTTCTACTTCTGGCCATGATGGAACAATAAGAATTGGATTTACCTTCCTACCTTAACCAGGAAACTGGATAAAATACATGAAACACTGGTTTCTAGATATTGGGCAATAGGAAGCTCAGGACAGTATTCCCTAGGTGAAGGAAAACAAATGAGGTGAGCCCTATCATTGTCCCAGCTTACTGTCTGGAGGGTGTCTAGGCTGTAGCTCATGGAGGGGAAAATGCAAATGGTGCACAGGAGATTCCCTCAGATGAGGAAATGGTGTTGAAAATGACAAAGCTGAGGTGAAGGTCACTAGAATTTGCAGGCACAGTACTGGAGAGGAAAAAGCCAAACAGAAAGACAGTTTGACAGAACTTCAGAGAGTTACCCTCAGGTCTATAGCTGAGTACTGATCAGCACATACGTCTGAGAAACTACCTCAGGAAGTGCTCATTGGACACCAGATCTGTACTGCTGTGGGTTTGTTTACTTTTTTGTGGTCTATTGGTATGTTGCTTCATATATTTTGTAGCTCTGATATTAACTGCATAAACATTTAGGAGGATATCCCTTACTGAAGATCATCTGGAGTTTGATGGCCTGAAGGCAAGGAGACAAATCAAGTTATTAGGTTTAAAAGAATGTTAAAATGAAATAAGGGAGTGAGGATGTTGAAATGTCCAAAAATTCCTGAAGAATGTCCAAAAATTCCTGAAGCTGTTGAAATGCCCAAGTAGCTGGTGGCTATTGTCATGCCAACTAAGACTTGGATGCATGTGGTTGCTACCTAATTCCAATATATGCCCCAAATTAGAATATTGATCCAGATTTTTATATTACCCATCCTTCTTGCTTCTTCTGAGCTGCAGCCAGATTACTAGTTGGTTCACAGGAATAAGCAGGGTTAATCTAAATTGCAGACAAAGACAGCTGATGAAACTAGAATCTAACAACAGTTATACCATAGTTCTTGAAACATAATTTTTCTCCCTCTAGTCCTCAATTTTATTAAAAACAAATCATGATAGAACTGACCTGTTTGCAAAATACGCTTTAGTCTTATTATACTTGACCTGATTATTTGTATAAAGCACAGCAAGAATAATTATTTGCCAAAAAGGCTCCTTTTCAAATTAGCTTTGATGGAACCTTATTCCATAAGGAACCTCAGATAACACTCTTTTTAAAGCCTTAAGCCAAGCCATGAGTTGGTGCCATAAAATACCTGTATGAACTGGGTAAATTTTTCTTCTCTTGAAGTCTCAAGATAAATTGGGTTCTAGGCCCTGTTAGAAAGTGATATTCTTTACTTACCACAGATCAGGAACCTTGAACAGGGACTGTGTAGACAAAGTATGAGGACTGTTTTCTCAGGGGGCTTTTATAGTCTCTATAAATCAAGTTTGATTTCTTAAAGGAAAGCATGTCATTCCAGTCAAAGCCTTGGTAATTGTTTCTCCAGTTGTGTTTTGTTGCAAAGGAAAACAGATTCTTATTCCACTTATGCAAATAACTATATTCCTATAGTTAAGAATACTCACAAATAGTTTCCAAATTCTGAAGAATCAGATACAGAGAAACAAATATGTTCCAAGTGTTATTTACAGGTTTATATGGTTTGGCTCTGTGTTCCCACCCAAGTCTCATCTTGAATTGTAATCCATATGTGTTGGGGGAGGGGCCTCATAGAAGGTGATTGAATCATGGAGGTGGACCTCCTCCTTGCTTTCCTTGTGATAGTGAGTGAATTCTCATGAGATATGGTTGTTTGAAAGCGTGTGGCATTTCTCCCTCCATGCTCTCTCTCTCCTGCCACTATGTGAAGAAGGTCCTTTGCCTTCTGCCATGGTTGTAAGTTTCCTGAGGCTCCCAGTCTTGCTGCTTCTTAAGCTAGTGGAACTGTGAGTCAATTAAAACTTTTTTTTTTCATAAATTACCCAGTCTCAAGTAGTTCTTTATAGCAGTGTGAAAACAAACTGATTCAGAAAATTGGTAACAGGAGTGTGGTATTGCTATAAAGATACCTGAAAATGGAAGTGACCTTGGAACTGGGTAACAGGCAGAGGTTGGAAGGGTTCAGAGGACTCAGAAGAAGACAGGAAAATGAGGGAAAGTTTGGAACTCCCTAGAGACTTGTTGAATGGTTGTGACCAAAATGCTGATGGTGATGTGGACAGTAAAGTCTAGGTTGAGACAGTCTCAGATGGAGATGAGGAACTTATTGGGAACTGGAGCAAAGGTCACTCTTATTATGCTTTAGCAAAGAGACTGGTGGCATTATGGTACTGTACTAGGGATCTGTGGAACTTTGAACTTGAGAGAGATGAGTGGAAGAAATTAGGGTATCTGGTGGAAGAAATTTCTAAACAGCAAAGGATTCAAGATTTGGCCTGGCTGCTCCTAACAGCATAGAGTCATCTGCATTCACAAAGATGGTTTGAAATTGGAATTTATGTTTAAAAGGGAAGGAGAGGATAAGAGTTTGGAAAATTTGCAGCCTGACCATGTGGTAGAAAAGAAAAAACTATTTTCTGGGGCGAAATTCAAGCTGGCTGCAAAAATTTGCATAAGAGGAGCCAAATGTTAATAGCCCAAGACAATGGGGGAAATATCTCAAGACTATGTCAGAAATCTTGGCAACAGCCCCTCCCATCACAGGCTTGGAGGCCTAGGAGGGGAAAATGGTTTTCTTGGCAAGCCCAGGGCCCTGCTTCTCTGTGCGCACTCAGGATATGGCACCCTGCATCCCAGCTGGTCCAGCTCCAGCCATGGCTAAAAGGGGCCAAGGTACTGCTCAGGCCATTGCTTCAGAGGTGCAGGCCCCAAGCCTTGGCAGCTTTTACATGGTGTTAGACCTGCAGGTGCACAGAAGGCAAGAGTTGAGGTTTGGGAGCCTCCACCTAGATTTCAGAGGATGTATGGA
This sequence comes from Cheracebus regulus, assembly GCA_963574635.1. NCBI lineage: Eukaryota > Metazoa > Chordata > Mammalia > Primates > Pitheciidae > Cheracebus > Cheracebus regulus. Next base: position 31,239 of record CAUYQU010074736.1, read on the forward strand.
AATGCCTGGTTGTGCAGGCAAATGTCTGCTGCAGGGACAAAGCCCTCATGTAGTACCTCTGTGAAGGCAGTTGGAGAAGAAATGGGTTGGATCCGCCACACAGAGTCCCCACTGGGGCACTGCCTTGTGGAGTTGTGAGAAGAGGGCCATCCCACCCCAGACCCCAGAATGGTAGCTCCACTGACAGCTTGCACCATGTACCTGGAAACGCTGCAGGCACTTACCGCCAACCTGTGAAAGCAGCCACTGGGGCTGTACTCTGCAGAACCTCAGAGGTGGAGCTGCCCAAGACCTTGGGAGCCTATCCCTTCCATCAGCATGTTCTGGATGTGAGACATGGAGTCAAAGGAGACTATTTTGGAGCTTTAAAATTTAATGACTGCCCTGCTGGGTTTTGAACTTTCAAGGGACCTGTAGCCCTTTTATTTTGTCCAATTTCTCACTTTTGGAATGGGGGCATTTACCCAATGCCTGTACCTCCTTTGTATTTTGAAAGTAACTAACTTGTTTTTTATTTTACAGGCTCATAGGTGGAAAGGACTTGACTTGTCTCAGATGAGACTTTGGACTTGGACTTTTGAGTTAATCCTGGGATGAGTTAAGACTTTGGGGGACTGTTGGGAAGACATGATTGGTTTGTGTTTGTTTTTGTTTTTATTTTGAGACAGAATCTCAATCTGTCACCCAGGCTGGAGTGCAGTGGCACAATCTTGGCTCACTGCAACCTCCGCCTTCTGGTTTCAAATGATTCTCCTGTCTCATCCTACCAAGTAGCTAGGATTACAGGCACCCACCACCATGCCCAGCTAATTTTTATATTTTTGGTAGAGATGGGGTTTCACCATGTTGGCCACATGATCGGTTTTGAAACGTGAGAAAGACATGAGATTTGAAAGGGGCTGGGGCAGAATGATATGGTAGAGCTCTGTGTCCCCACTCAAATCTCATCTGGAATTTTAATTGCCAGCATTGGGGGAGGGATCTGGTGGGAGGCGATTGAATCATGGGGTGGACTTGGCCTTGCTCTTCTCATGATAATGAGTTCTCATGAGATCTGGTTGTTTGAAAGTGTATGGCACTTCCCCCTTCACTCTCCCTCTCCTGCCACCACGTGAAGAAGGTCCTTGCTTCCCCTTCCCCTTCCACTATCATTGTAAGATTCCTGCGGCCTCCCAGTAATGCTTTCTATTGAGCCTTTGGAACTATGAGTCAATTAAATCTCTCTCCTTTTTTATAAATTACCCAGTCTCAGGTACTTCTTTATAGCAGTGTGAAAGCAAACTAATACACAAGTATATACTTTACTCAATTGTTAAAAGCTGTACATAGCTCAAAGAAAAATTTTCTTGACTTTGACAGAGAATTAGCAATGTGTTAAGCAAAAAGTCATTAGGATTATTTCAGTCTTCTATTAGTTTAGTCCATGCAATAACTCATTCTTCTTGATATTCCTGAATACTTTAGCTCTCCAGGAGAGTCCTGAAAGCTTTTTCCTTTATTCTAGTGTCACAATCTCCAAAGTTATCTTCTACATTTAAGAGCACCTGTTGGAGTCCTAGAGCTGATTTATAAAACCACCTTTTAAAGAGGATTTAAACAAGATAACAATTGTCTGTAGAGGACAAAAAGTTTTAGGGCAGCCACAGTCAAAGATAAAATTGACAAGGAAATTTGTTACCTCTGTGGCACAAAATAATCTAACATAACAATTGTAGTTATTACTGACTAATGTATACTAAGTTATATTAGAATCATAGGAGTTTTGCATAATTTTGGAACACATGCCAATAAAACATTTATACACATAGAGTCCAAAGAAAATCAAATGTTACCAGAGCATTAGTGTACTATTGATGTCAAATCCAGCTCTTAACTAAACCTTGTTGACAAATCTATTCCATCTTAATCAGTTTGACCATAAGGTAAAATTTTTGTTGTTGTTGTTTGTTTGTTTTGTTTTCAGTAATGGGGGCAAATGGCACCTCCTCCTTCCAAAAGAAAAGATTCACAGCCTTCATATTACTTAAAGAACCAGTTAGGTACACAGGCTGCAGTGCAGTGATGTGGTCTCAGCTCGCTGCAACCTCCACCTCCCAGGTTCAAGCGATTCTCCTGCCTCAGCCTCCTGAGTAGTTGGGATTATAGGTGCATGGCACCACACCCAGCTAATTTTTGTATTTTTAGTAGAGATGGGGTTTCACCATGTTGGACAGGCTGGTCTCGAACTTCCAACTTCAGGTGATCCACCTGCTCCAGCCTCCCAAAGTGCTGGGTTTACAGGCATGAGCCACCATGTCAAGCTAAGGTAAAATTTTTATAAACTTTTTATAACCCTTTAGAATTTTGTGTTAAAGAGCAGAATAATACGCTAAGAAAACCCTGTTGTGTCTTTATGCCAATGTTCAATTTATGGATAAATTTTAATTTTAGCTAATTTATTCACACACAGAACTTTTTACAAGATTAATCTTTCACAAATCTTCCACAACTTGCTCAAACCTTTAGCTTTATCCTACCTAACTGAAAACAATTCTTTAATCCTCTAGACTAGGCAAAAACCCCACATTCCCATGCCTTCTTATAATCTTTTACCAAAAGCACATTCTACCTTCCTTACTTTCCATGCATGTAAAACTGTTTTTCCAGTGGTCTTAGGTACATGTTGCACTGTTAACTCTTAGCAGCTTTTACTTTTGGTGAGAACCTGGTAAATGATTCTAATAATGTACTAAGTTTTGAGTCTGTGACGCCAGACAGAAATGCAGATAAGGTTTCACTTTTTCTAGCATAGCTAGGGGGCATGGCTAATTCTGTATGTCCCCAGGCCTTACCTACCTGTAAAGCAGGCGAGTTGTACAGTTAAGAGTCATAGTGGCAGTTTATGAAACATTAATTTAGTAGGTCTAATATCCTTTAAAATTGTATAGCATTTCTTTCATAAATTTCCCTTCACAATTTTTTTTTACAACTCACAGATCTTGGTAAATTGCCTCCCAGGTTCAAGCTATTCTCCTGCCTCAGCCTCCCAAGTAGCTGGAATTACAGGTGTGCACCACCACACCTGGCTAATTTTTGTATTTTTAGTAGGGATGGGATTTTACTCTGTTGGCCAGGCTGGTCTCAAACTCCTGACCTCATGATCCACCCGCCTCGGCCTTCCAAAGTGCTGTGATTACAGGTGTGAGCCACCACACCTGGCCCCATTTATTTGCCCTCTTAATGCAAAGTAGTAACCTCTGGAGGACTTGGTGCTTGGGGCAAGAAGTTGCAATTGGTCAAAGAAGATTATCCCCTCCTTCTAAAGGAGTGCTAACTCAAAAAAAGCAAATAGGTGGGATCCTTAAGGCATCAGAGTGAGGCCCTGTGCAGGGGGACAAACTACTTCAAAACCCACTGGAAAACTTGGCCTTGGGGCATAACAGGAACAAAAAGCATATGGTAAGTCAAGGAGCTGGCAGAGCTGGAGTTCCAGTAAGTGTCTGTCCTGGCCATGTGCCAGCAGACAGGGGAAGGGTTAGAGTCATGCAAGCTGGTAGGGTAAGAACAAGTATAAATCTCAGGGGATACCTGCAAGGGAGCGCATTTCTTTGCTGCCATGCAAACACATTAAAAGGCACAGACACACAAATAACAAGGAGGGAGTATGTGTTTAGGAAGTCACGTGGCATGCAAAGTGAAAGCAAAGAGGCAGACTTGCCCCCAGGGCATATGGTCCGGCAGGTGCACAAAGCCATTTCAAAACACAGAAAACAGAAGAATGGGCAGTGTGGGTTCTCGGTAAATTTTAGCTGAAAAAGAAGAGGAAGCCTGACATTGCACAGTTTTAGGCTTTGGCCCTGCCACTCTTGTGAGCCCCCTGTCCAGGAAAGCCATTAATACGTCAGTGTGAACCTCAATGTCCTTCCCACCCCTGTGAGCTGAGCTTGCCCCCATCAGGGTGAGCTGAGTGATCAGCTCAGGGGAGCAGAGTCACATATGGCTGCGAGGAATTGTTCTGGGGGTTGGTTAGTAAATAGGAGAGAGAAAGGAAGAAGAAAACCATGTACAGGAGTTGAATGCCTCCAGGTGGAGAAGGCAGGGCATAGAGATTTCTTGCCACAAGGGAACATATCTGAGTCATGCAGCACCAAAGTATGTGAGCAGTGGAAATTATCAGAATCAATTGGCACCAAAATATGTTAGTGGTAGAATGTATCTGAGTCATGACACCAAATTGTGTTACCAGCGGGTCTGCAGCAGCCTCAGTTCTTGCCTCCTCAGAATTTTTTTTTTTTTTTGAGATGAGTCTTGCTCTGTCACTCAGGCTGTGGTGCAGTGGCATGATCTTGGCTCACTGCAACCTCTGTTTCACAGGTTCAAGTGATTCTCCTGCCTCAGCCTCCTGAGTAACTGGGATTACAAGCACCCATCACCTTGCCTGTCTAATTTTTGTATTTGTAATAGAGATGGGGTTTCACCATATTGCCCAGGCTGTTCTCAAACTCCTGACCTCAGGTGATCCACCCGCCTTGGCCTCCCGAAGTGCTGGGATTACAGGCATGAGCCACTACACCTAGCCAAAAGAAAGAATTTGACAGAGGGGCAGAAGGCAGAAGGAGAGACTGGGGCAAGTTTTAGAGCAGGAGGGAAAGTTTATGAAAAAGCTTTACAGCAGGAACAAAAGGAAGGAAAATACACTTGAAAGAGGGCAAAGCAGGCAACTTGAAAGACAAGTGCACAGTCTGACCTGTTGACCTGGGATTTTATACATTGGCTTACTTATGGGGTCTTACGTCCCTTCTCCCCTGATTCTTCCCTTAGGGTGGGCTATCCACATATGCAGTGGCCTACAAGTACTTGAGAAGTGAGCATGTTCAGTGTGTAGTGGAGTTGCACACATGCTCTCTGGAAACATTCTTACCTTACTAGTGGAATATCCCTGGAAAGTCATATACCAGTTCATCTCTGGTAATTTGCCTCTTAATGTGCATGCTGGAGCCCACTCACTGAACTCCTGAGATCTTATTGGGAACCTGCTGATCACCAGTTTCAAGTGTTTCTATCTTTCAGAAGATTGCCTTTCCCTGGCGCTGGCTGTGACCAATTACTATTTTAGAGAGACAGTGTGACAACTGCCTGCCAACACCTGATGGTCACCTGACATTCCTATCAGGGGAGTGCCCCCTCCTGCTCTGCTCATGCCTCACTAGCTACCTACTGTAACAGTGTGTCAAGGGCCTTTGGTGGGACTCTGAGACTTACTGGCTTCAGGTGGAGCTCAGCACATTCCTAGCTGTGACGGCTATGAGGTGAGATTCCTTCTGCTTTAGAGAAGCAGAGGGGAAAGTTAAGAGGACTTTGTCTTACGCCTTAGGTTCCAGGTTGACCACAGGAGGATAGAGCAACAAGCAGGCTTTTGGAGCCCCTGATTCCAGGACTTGTCTCTTGGACAGCATTTCTGGACCTGCCTGGTGCCAGAGAGGGGCTCTTAGGCTTGAAGAGTGAGTCCCAGGCCAGGCAGCATTCACCATAGGCTGACTGAAGTGCTCTTGGACCATAAGGGAACATCAGCAGTAGTCTGGCAGTGCTCCTTGTGAGCCTGTGGTGGCATTGGCCATGGGGTGAGGCTCCTTTCCCGTTGGAAAGGGGAGGGAAAAGTGGGAAGGACTGCATCTTGTGGTTTGAGTGTCAGCTCAGCTAGGTTTTCGACTCTAGTCCTTAGCTCCTGGATGGCATCTGGACCTGCTAGGGGACTGGGGAAACTCGCCCCCTGGAACGGAAGGACGCAGGCCTGGCTGGCTTTCCCACATGCTGATTGTAGAGCCCCAGGCTGCGTAGGCCATAGCCAGGGCGTGGTTACAGCAGGCCTAAGGAAAGACTCAGTGCTTTGCTGGCTTCAGTTCTGACCCAGCACAGTCATACCTGATGGCCACAGACATGCTTATATTACTCCACCCCAAGCTTCAGATGGCTCAGAGTAGAGAGACACTCTGCTTGTTTGGGAGAAAGAAAAGGGAGAGAACAAGAGTCTCTGCCTTGTAATCCAGAGAAATCTTCCCAATCTCATCCAAGAACATCGGATAGTTACAAGTCTGAAAGAACCACAGTGTTACTGAACTTAGATTTCCCCCTACAGCAGATACAGTTTAGATCACAGCACCCAAGTTCTTTCAGTTACCTGGAAAGCTTTCCCAAGAAGCACAGTTACAAACAAGCTCAGACAGTGAAGACTGCAATAAATACCGAATTCTGCAATCCCCAGACACTAACAAACATCTAAAAGTATTAAGACAATCCAGGAAAACATGACCTCACCAAGTGAATGAAATAAGGCACCAGGGGCCAATCCTGGAGAAACAGAGATATATGACCTTCCAGACAGAGAATTCAAAAGGTTGTATAACTTGCTGAAGGATATCCAGCTAATAAGTGGTAAAGTTTAGATAAGGGCAAGTCTGGCTCCAGAGTCTGTATGCATAAGATTATATAACTGTAAAACAATAGCTACATCAAAAACACAGACATTGGACTAAAAGCTTCCTTTTCTTGGATTTTTCTTTTTCTTTTTTTTTGAAAAAGTCTCACTCTGTCGCTCAGGCTGGGGCGCAATCTCGGCTTACTGCAACCTCTGCTTCTCTGCGGAGGAAACTCAAAGAAATTCAAGATAACACAGAGAAGGAATTCAGAATTCTATCAGATTAATTTAACAAGGAGATTGAGATAATTAAAAAGAATCAAGCAGAAATTCTGGAGCTGGGCCAGGTGGGGTGGCTCCTGCCTGTAATCCCAGCACTTTGGGAGGCCAAGGCCGGCGAATCACTTGAGCCCAGGAGTTTGAGACCAGTCTGGGTAACAGAGTGAAACCCCATTTCTACTAAATATACAAAAATTACCTGGGTGTGGTGGCAGGTGCCTGTAATCCTGGATACTCAGGAGGCTGAGGCAAGAAAACCACTTGAACCTGGGAAGCAGAGGTTGCAGCGAACCAAGATTACTAAGCCACTGCACCCCAGCCTAGGCGACAGAGTGAGACTCTGTTTCAAAAAAAAAAGAGAGAAGAAAAATCCAAGAAAATGAAGTCTTTAGTCCAATATCTGTGTTTTTCATGCAGCTATTGTTTTATAGTCATATAATCTTATACACACAGACTCTGGACCCAGACTATGACTCTTATCTAAATTTTACCACTTATTAGCTGATTATCTTTGAGCAAGTTATGCAACCTCTCTGGCCACAGCTCCTCATCTTTAAAATAGAAATGATAAAATTGTCTATCACATAGGGTTGTTTGAGGATTAAATAATTTGCTTAGAACACTACTTCAAAAAATAAATTTTACATTAGGTTTGCCAGGAGTGAGACCTGTGAGATTCCATCATGCATCCTTTGTGGACTGTATGTGCTCTCCTATGCACATGTAGTCCACAAAGTACACATTGCTGGGACACTTTGTGTCCTGCCTCGGCCTCCCAAAGTGCTGGGATTACAGGTGTGAGCCAACACGCCCAGCCTAAAAGTTTGGCGTCTGTTTTCCCTGAGCAGATTATTAAACCTATGTGGGATGTGAGGCAGTGCTACAGATTTCAGTGTGACTCTGTGGGGTTTTTTTGGTGCTTAAAACTACTTGAGGCCTCAGTGCTTTATTTTTTTAACCTGCATAAAAAACTGACATAAATAGGTAAATAGGGCATGTTAATTATAGAAAAAACACTGTGTGTGTGTGTGCATGAGCAAATGAATAGTAAATATCACTTGCAATTAAACCACTCAGAGTGTCAGTATAGCCTTTTGTTGTGTATCTTTCCTGCACACACATATGTATGTAGCAGGTACAAAATGGTATAGAATATGAATTGATTCATGAATATAATATGATTCATGAATTCATATTCAATCCCATATTGTACCTGCTACTTTCTGTCATCTGCTTTTCCCTCCTTATATCTAAATCAACTAATATCTTTTCTAATTTCCCAAAGCAGTAACACATAAAATGAAGTCTTTCACAAACATTACTTTTTTATTACATTCCCTCTCTCTTTCACTCTGGAGTATCAACATTTTAATAGAGAACTACTGAAGGCATAATGCCTAACAAAAATGAATTACTGTCAAGTGCTGGAATTTTAGGCATAATGGAATGCATGTTTTCAGTGCTTCTAAGTGCTATATTCATATCATTCATGCCTAAGTTTAGCTCTGCCATGTTGTGAATAACAATAACAATATTGCTAAGCAGGAAGAGTAGGACTAGAAGAGACAAAAATTCCAAATATAATGTTTCAATATATCCTAAAAGACAGTGACTTTTAGGGACAGCAATGAGACCTGGGAAGCTTTACTCCCAAAAGGAGGAAAAAACCCATGATTTGACACCTCGAACATATTCCAACAACCTACTGAAGTCAGTGATGATCAATTTCATTAATTTCATCTAATTTCATTTTATATTTTTATCTTGTGTTAAGGTAGTTGACAACCAATTTCTTTCCCCTTTTTAACTGAAAATATCATACTTTGAAATAGTCCAGTCTAGGCTGGCAAATGTAAACCTATATATAAACCATAAATAAGTGGTTTTATTTATAAACCATAAAATATAGATATATAAAAAATACAGTGTTTCACTTTGTTTTGTTTTGTGAGTCTGGGTCTCACTCTGTTGCCCAGGCTGGAGTGCAGTGGCACAATCATAGTTCACTGCAGACTCACTCCTGGGCTCAAGTGAATCTCCTGCCCTGGTTTCCGAAAGCACTGGGATTACAGGTGTGAGCTACAGTGCCCAGCCCAGTGTTTCACTTTGAATAGTCTACTGAAATACAAGAAACAATTTATTTCAACCAGCATATGATGGGTTGCTACTGTTTCCGTTGCTGTGCTACATTCAGAAATCAAAGCTGAATAAACCTCAACAGCTAGAAGGAGGATATCAAATATTCCCAGTATGAAAAAATGATAGGGGCCAGGCACAGTGGCTCACACCTGTAAATCCTAGCACTTTGGGAGGTCAAGACAGGTGGATCACCTGAGGTCAGGGGTTCGAGACCAGCCTGGCTAACATGGTGAAACCCCAGCTTTACTAAAAATCCAAAAAAATCCAGGCGTGGTGGCCGGCACCTGTAATCCTGGCTACTCAGGAGGCTGAGGCCGGAAAATTGCTTGAACATGGGAGGCGGAGGCTACAGTGAGCTGAAATTGCCCACTGTACTCCAGCCTGGATGACAGAGTGAGACTCTATCTCAAAAAAAAAAAAGGGAAGGAAAGAAAGAAGAGGAAAGGAAATAAATAAATAAACAAACAAACAAATTATTGCAGAAGAAAGAGAAGAAAGAAAGTCACTGCAATTTCCAGGTCTTGGTTCCAGTTGTTTCTGAGCTTAGCTCTCTCCCTGGGCTATTTGGCTTCTCAAGGGTTTTTTTGGTCACATAAAATGAAAAAGGCCATAACTTATATAAAGATGATGCCTTTGATTTTTGGACATGTTAAGAATGGAGTGTCTGGGATATATCAGTGTGGAAATCTACACTAGGCAGATGGATAGACTTATCTAAAACTCAAATGTCCATTTTTATTCTATTAATCTATATTTACCTAAAATCATGGGAATGTATGAAATTCACAATGGAGAAGCTGTAGAGGGAGACAAGATAAAGCCAAGGATGGAAACTGGAAAAAAAACACATTAAAGAGACAGAAGGAAGAGCTTCCAGGGAAGGAGTCTGAGAAGGAACGTATACCAAGCTAGGATGAGAGCAGGGTGTTGAGGGAATCAAAGGAGGAGAGAATTTAAAGAAAAGGGAAATGGAGAACAGTGTCAGATTCTTAAAGGACATGACCCTAAACCATTCCTGACCCTTGACTGTCAACCACCAACTTCCTGTATTTCTAACCTTACTTCCTTTTCTCTGCCCATATTTACCACACGTAAGTCCATGTTTCCCTGTTTCTGACCTCAGCATGCTAACTTAACCATAGTGATTAGTCTCTTTTAGGATAGTTAGATTTTGGTAATCTTCACCCTGAATGCTTCTGCAATATCTGACAAGGATTAAAAACCAATCAAAGCAGGTCAACAGGGAAGGGCTGTGAGCCCTGCTCCCCTAAAAGATAATTGCATGCCAATATGACTGCCAGAGTCAAGGAAGGAGCTGGAGGAGAACGTATGGTTTCAATGGGAGGAAACTGGCCTTATCCATCTATTAAAGCTTTTTTAGGAGGCACATATGCATAGGGACAAAAGCTCATGAATGGCATCTATTTAGATTTGCAAAAAACCTTTCACAAAGCTTCACACAAAAGACTGTTTTAAAAATTGAGTCAACATGGTATGATGGAGACCGGTGCAATGCATGAGGAAGTTGCTCAGAGACAAACAGTGGTTTAGGAAAAAGGGCACTTCTTGGAGGAAGGAGTGTAAACACTGGCATTCCCCTATGACTATCCTTGTTGACTATTTTTATGAATTATTGAAGGTGGGTAGGTACAGTGACATTAAGTTCTTCTGATTATGAAAATCTCCACTATATGAGAATAACCTGAAGTTAGTGTGAGGCCATGTGAATAGGGAGAAAATATTATACACATGGGCAAAAATAAAATATTGAACTTTGGGAAAAATCATCTAAATTATACTTGGAATATATAATTTAGAGGCAGGGTGGCTCACAGCAGTAGTCCCAGCACTTTGAAGGGGCCAAGGTGAGAGGATCATTTAAGCTCAGGAGTTCAAGACCACCTGAGCAAATGGCAAAATCCCACCTCAGCAAAAAATACAAAATTAGCCGAGCATGGTGGCATGTGCCTGTTGTCACTCTCAGCTTCTTAGGAGTCTAAGGTGGGAAGATTGCCTGAGCCCTGGGAGGTCAAGGCTGCAGAGAGCCACAGTTACACCACTGCACTTCAACCTGGGCTACAGAGTGAGACCCTGTCTTAAAAAAAAAAAAAAAAAAAAAAAAATGCCTTCGTTGAGGATCTACTATGTGACCAGATGCTGTGTGAGATGTTGTGAAGCATTATAATAATTAAGGCATTTCTCTTTGCTCTTGGGGAACTTAAATGGAACAAGAAGATATTTTCTTTCTTTCTTTTCTTTTCTTTTCTTTTATTATTATTGTCTTTTGAGATGCAGTTTCACTCTTGCTGCCCAGGCTGGAGTGCAATGGCACGATCTCAGCTCACCGCAACCTCTGCCTCCTGGGTTCAAGCAATTCTCCTGGCTTAGACTCCCAAGTAGCTGGGATTGCAGGCATGAGCCACTGTGGCCTACTGAAAGGTATTTTCTGCAGTAGTTCACACAATAGGGAACACATGGAGGTGAGTTTTCTAAGTCTTAAATGAATAAGGCTCAAAAATACGAATGTACTCAACATATGTAGATACCTTTATAAAAGGTATATTGTTACGATGGCTTTATGAGGGGAAGCTAGAATATTTGAGGCTAGATTCATGACATCTGGATGTATTAGGACCACTTTTGTTGCAAGTGAAAAAAATTAAAACTAACTTAAAAGGCTGGGTGTGGTAGCTCACACCTGTAATCCCAGCACTTTGGGACACAGAGGCAAGAGGATCACTTGAGACCAGGAGCTTGAGGCCATCCTAGGCACACAGTGAGTGAGACAGGGCCTCTACAAAAAAAACAAAAAACCCCAGCCAGGTATGGTAATGCTGACCTGGAGTCCCAGCTACTTGGGTGGGAGGCTAAAGTGAGAGGATCACTTGAGCCTGGGAGGTCGAGGCTGCAGTCCAGTGAGCTGTGACCACACCACTGCACTCTAGAGCACTCTAGAGCCTAGGCAACAGAGCAGGATAGATAGATGGATAGCAAGATAGCAAGATAGATAGACAGACAGACAGGCAGATAGATAGATAAAAATTTTAAAAATAAGGCTGGGTGGCATGGCTCACACCTGTAATCCCAGCACTTTGGGAGGCCAAGGCAGGTGGATCACCAGGTCAGGAGATCAAGACCATCCTGATTAACACAGTGAAACCCTGTCTCTACTAAAAATTAGCTGGGCGTGGTGACACATGCCTGTAGTCCCAGCTACTCAGAGGCTGAGGCAGGAGAATCGCTTAAACCCAGGAAGCAGAGGTTGCATGGAGCCGAGATTGGGCCACTGCACTCCAGCCTGTGCGACAGAGTGAGATTCTGTCTCAAAAACAAACAAACAAAATTTTAAAATAAAATCACACACCAATTACCAGTTGTGGCAGGCAGCCTCTAAGATGACCCTTTAGGATCCCTGCCTCCATTTATTAACACTTTGTATAATCCCCTCCTTTTTTTAACTTTTGTTTTAGGTCTGGGGGTACATATGCAGGTTTGTTACATAGGTAAACACATGTCACAGGGGTTTGTGGTATACATTATTTCATCACCAGGTATTAAGCCCGGTACCCAATAGTTGTCCTTCCTGCTCCCTCCCTCTTCCCAGCCTCCCCTCCCAAGTAGACTCCAGTGTCTATTGTTTCCTTCTTTGTGTCCATGTGTTCTTATCATTTAGCTCCCACTTATAAGTGAGAACATGCAGTATTTGGTTTTCTGTTCCTGAGTTAGTTTGCTAAGGATAAAGGCCTCCAGCTCCATCCATGTTCCTGCAAAAGATATGATTTCCTTTTTATGGCTGCATAGTATTCCATGTTGTATATGTACCACATTTTCTTTATCCTATCTGCCACTATTGGGCCTTTAGATTGATTCCATGTCTTTGCTATTGTGAATAGTGCTGCAGTGAACATTCACATGCATGTGTCTTTACAGTAGACTGATTTATATTTGTCTGGGTATATAACCAGTAATGGGATTGCTGCATAATCCCCTTTTTCACTGTGGGTTGAACTGACTGACTTCTAAAGACAAGACTATGGCAGAAGTGATAATTTGTCTCTTCTGAGATGAGGTTACAAAATACTTCCGGTTCCATTTTAGATGCAATGACTCTTTCTGGCCTTCTCTGGAATCATTCACTGTGGGGAGAGCCAGCACCATATGTCAGTCCTTTGGAGAGGCCCACATAAGTGAGCTTGGAAGTGGATTTGCTGAGACTGACAATAACTAGGCATGTGAGCTTGGGAGTGGACACCCCTTCAGTGTAGTCTTTTGATGAGACCACAGACCTGCCTGACAGTTTCATTGCAGGCTCATGAGAGACCTAGAGCCTGAGACACCTGGGAAAGCGATTGCCAGAGGCCTGACTCAAAAACTAAGAGATCATACACATTTTTAAAAATAAGAGACAGGGTCTTGCTCTGTCGCCCAGGCCGAAGTACGGTAGCCTGATAATAGCTCACTGCAGCCTTGAGCTTCCGGGCTCAAGCGATCCTCCTGCCTCCGCCTCTTGAGCAGCTGCGACTACAAGTGCGTGCCGCCATACTGAGCTAATTTAAATTTTTTTTTGTAGAGACAGGGTCTCACTACTTTTTGCCTAGGCTGGTCTCAAACTCCTAACCTCAAGCCACCCTCCTGCCTCAAACTTCCAAAGTGCTGGGATGACAGGTGTAAGCCACCACGCCCAGCCTCTCACTGTTTAAAGATCTGAAAGGTATTACTACAAAGCAAAGGTTCATATAAGGACCATGTGACTTGTCTCTAAGATCTGTTTATGCCTTCATGTGTGTGGATTACCTAAGTACCTTTCTTGATGAAAAGGAAAAAACTCTCCAAGGGAAAAAGAAAGAGGACTGAATCTGATATGAAAAAAAAATGTTCACTGAAGCATATTTTCTTTAAAACCTGTTTTCTCCTTGACAGCAGCTTTATAATAAAATGAGATGTTTTAAAATTTATAAATCATATAATCTGGGTATAAATGCCAGACTGATGTTGTTCCATTAAAAATATAAAATTGTAATCTCTAGAAACCGAATAGGTAATAGAAGTGTTGATTAACCTCAGCTGAAGTGCTCATACCTGCTGCTATTTTCAGAAATTAATAGCTACCCTGGGGCATTTTTAACTTACATAAAACATTGAGTGGGATTTTCCTATGATGATTACCCTAATGTTTCAGAAAGTTCTAATTAGCAACTAATTACCACTCTACCTTGTCATCACACACTCGCATGCTGCTGATGAACTTTATGTCTTCTTCTAATGTGACAGAGGGTGGCTGCAGTAAGTCCTGAAGGCATTTTTGATAATTATGTAGCACAGGGAACAATATTACATTTGCTATTACTTTTGTAATATATAACTGTATCCGGAGCTGGGTGTAGTGGCTCAAGCCTGTAATCCCAGCACTTTGGGAGGCTGAGATGGGCAGATCACAAGGTCAGGAGATTGAGACCATCCTGGCCAACATGGTGAAACCCCGTCTCTACTAAAAATACAAAAATTAGCTGGGTGTGGTGGCGCATACCTGTAATCCCACCTAGTCAGGAGGCTGAGGCAGGAGAATCACTTGAACCCAGGAAGTGGAGGTGGCAGTGAGCTGAGATCACACCACTGCACTCTAGCCTGGGCAGCAGAGTGAGACATCATCTAAAAAAAAAAAAAAAGATGTAACTGTATCGAGACCTTTCGTGAGCTCAATGTAGAACCAAAATAAAGACCTTTAAATATGCCATCCTCCCTCCTGTAGGCTCCATGTTTTCTCACAAGGGACTGAAAGCAGGGCCCTTTACTTGGAATTCATTGGAATTCAATAAATACTTAGAATTAATTCATTACTACTCATTACCAGTTTGCCCATCTGCATGTTGTAAATTTCCTCATCTTCACTAATTCTCACTCACATACTCACATAAATAGAAAATTCTGGGTTTTGACCTATAATGACATTTGGTTTAGTTTGTTAATGTTCTTTCCCATCCTTATCTAATTTTCTGCTATTGTAGGAGACTGTTTTTTTTTTTTTTAAAGACGGGGTCTCACCATGTTGGTCAGGCTGGTCTTAAACTCCCGACCTCAGGTGAACAGCCCACCTTGGCCTCCAAAGTGCTTGGATTACAGGTGTGAGCCACCACGCCCGGCCAGGAGACTGTTTTGAAGCAGTTTTTGTTATTGTTCAGTCCTTTGAAGCCTTATGAAGAAAATTGTATGAATGAATATACACGTTAATACAGCAGAAACATACATCCTTACTACCTAGAGATGTAGGTAAAACCCAGCGTTTTACCCCCAAGGGTCTGCAGTAGTATTTGTGGTAGATGCTTTGCAGAGAGTATAGCACCAGCCTGTAGGACCTGGAGAAGCAATGGAACTGATGATCCCGTATCCCCCCATGAGAGTCAAGCACTTTGGCACCCCACGCCTGGGCAGTTGAGATCACCTTGGAGCAGTGCAAAGCTCATTTGGTGCTATTACATGAAAATGGAGTCTTTCTGTACACCACCACCTTGATTTTACATTGGAAAGCCACAACTTATATTCACATTCTAAGGAATGCCACAGAGAAATGGTTACTATGTGTGGTTATTAGTTGATTTAAGATAGAAAAGTCTTCTATGTACAATGGCAAAGAAAGAAGCCATAAAGGAGTGACTCTTACATTTTAATACCAGAAAGGGTAAAACATCTGCAAGTTAAAACAACATAAATAGAATTAAAAAGCAAATGAAAATAATGGAAGATATTTGCAAAATATGTAAAAAAGGATTAGGTTAATGTTTTTAATACACAGAGCTTTTTCCAATCTCTATAAATATAATTAATTTTCTGGTTCTTTTTCTTTTTCTAGAAGCATTCAAAATGGTGCAGCATTTGATCTGCCCTTGTAGGCTAGCCTACAGTATAGCTACCAGTAAGCCTAGGGTAGGCTAGTGAGTTGGCTCACAACTGTAATCCCAGCACTTTGGGAGGCCAAAGCAGGTGGATCACCTGAGGTCAGAAGTTCAAGACCAGCCAGGCCAACATGGTGAAACCCTGTCTCTACTAAAAATACAAAAATTAGCTGGGCATGGTGGTGCATGCCTGTAATCTCAGCTATTTCAGGAGGCTGAGGCAGGAGAATCGCTTGACCCTGGGAGGCAGAGGTTGCAGTAAACCAAGATAGTGCCACTGCACTCCAGCCTGGGCAGCAGAAGGAAACCCTGTCTAAAAAATAAAAAAGAATATGTACAATATCCAAATTTTAGAAAAAAATATAGAAAGGCTATACTGTGTATTTTCTACAATAATTATGCATTATTTTGTGCTTTATAAAAAGCTATATTATTTATAGCAGACGTATTGAGTTTTGCACATCCGGCATCAGCCCACTTCCTTCTAGCGTCGTGGTTTTCTTATGTGGAATAATCCCTTCCCCTCTGCCAGAAAGGTGATTTTTGGCTCATATCCACCTCTTGCTTATGGAAGCCACAAGGTTTTGATTCCAGAGGCAGTGCTACAAGAGATGGTGGATTTTTTGGAGGGCACTGGTAGCGTCCTGGCAGCACTGTGGGTGGAGTGGGTGGGGCTGGGTGATGGGAGTCTGCTGGCAGCGTCTCACCCTCTGATACTTCCTTGGTCCTTGCCTTTTGCCAAGCCTGGTCTTTTTCCTCCCACTGTGTTCATGAGCCCCTCTTTGTCAGTAAATCCTTTTCTGCTTAAGTTAGTCAGAATCTCTTTCTGTTGCTTGAAACCAAAAACTTTTACTAACAAGCTACTTTTAAAAACTGGAAAATGAATAAAGCAAGCTGTAGCAGCTATGGAGCCATTCTTTGCCGGAGTAGTCTAAACCCAGGTGAGCCTGAGATGGCTCAGAGGAAATGCTAAATGACTGGGCTGCAAAACATCTGGTTGGAAACCAGAAAATGCATTACATAACTTAAAAGCTAATTGATGAAATTAATTCATTTAATCAAATTAACCATTTTAGACATTCCAAGATATCCATTTGTTCAACATGTTGTGACAGCTGATGATTTTTTGAGACGGAGTCTCACTGAGTCATCCAGGCTGGAGTGCAGTGGCGTGATCTCAGCTCACTGCAACCTCCACTTCCCCGGTTCAAATGATTCTCCTGCCTCAGCCTCCTGGTAGCTGGGACTACAGGTGCACGCTACCATGCTCTGCTAATTTTTTTGTATATTTAGTAAAGATGGATTTTCACCATGTTGGCCTGGCTAGTCTTGAACTCCTGATCTCAAATGATCCACCCTCCTCGGCCTCCCAAAGTGCTGGGATTATAGGTATGGGCCACCTCACCCAGCCATGATGATTGTTATTCTTTGATCTTTGTGATTTGAACTTATTTAGAATTTAGAATACAATGAGAGAAATACTAAATTGAAATGGACAAAGACCTTCAGTATAGGCTAATGAACCACACACATACTAACTAGTGGGTACCAAAGCTACCCTACATATTGCAGTATGAGGCAGTGGACTTTCAGCTATTTACTGTTACAGCATGACCCCAGGAGAGACTATGAATCGCCGCTGTGTTGTTATGCCTTAACAATAGCAGACACCTGCACATATTCATCTACTCTTAACTTGGGTAGCATGACACTGTGTGTGTGTGCATGTGTGTGTGTATGTGTGTGTGTGTGTGCCATCTGTTATTAAAATGACGACTGCTTTTGATACAGGGTTTGCTAGATATTAGTCACCCATCCTCAGTCTCATCTTTACATTTCAGGAGTGTCAGCTTCTGAAATCTCGTAGCTTGCCTCCTCAATTACTTTGCCCGTTTTCTTCTGACTCTTGTGGAGAGGGTACTCTACAAATGTGAGTCTGAGCCAAGATTTGGACCAGTCTTGATACCTGGAGAACACAGTGCATTTAATAGGCAGTAATAATGCAGCTTTCTGGAAACAATTACCATAAATATGATTTTCACTCCTTATGCAGCTTTTCATAATTTGCAATCAGTGTTATTAAGAGCTGTAGGAAAATTAAATGTTACACAATTTTACCTTAAATCAGTGCTGGCCAGGGGCAAGTGGCTCATATCTGTAATCTCAGTACTTTTAGAAGCCAAGGTGAGAGGATCATTTGAGGCCAGTGTAAGGTTTGTTTCCGAGGATAAAACGAAGAAACTGAGGCCAGCACCAAAATAATCCAATGCAAGGAATTTATTCAGCCTCCCGAGTAAGGTGCTGCGGTCCGGACAGGAGGGGCCGGAGAAGTC
>CAUYQU010074737.1:0-17837 GCA_963574635.1 Cheracebus regulus
GTGTGGCTCCTCTGCCGGGAATCTCCCGGTCTGTGGGCAACAAAAATTCGTTGGAAAGTGTGGCGTCCACTCGTTCTCTGCGCTTTCACTGGGAGCTACATTCCTGAGCTGTTGCTAATCGGCCATCTTGGATCTCTCTCCGATTTTTGGTGTTTTTCTATCCTCTATTCTATTTATTTTTGCTCTAAGCTTTATTATTTCCTTCTTTTTCCTAGTTTGTTTTGCTCATCTTTTTCTATTTTGTTCTGTTTTGAGACAGGGTCTCACTCTTTCACTCAGGCTGGAGTACAGTGGTGCCATCTCAGCTCACTGCAACCTCCGCCTCCCAGGCTCAAGCAATCCTCCTACCTCAGCCTCCCAGGTAGCTGGGACTACAGGCATGTGCCACCATGCCTGGGTAATTTTTGTATTTTTTGTAGAGATGGGATTTCACCATGCTGCCCAGGCTGGTCTTGAACTCCTGAGCACAAGTGATTCGCCTGCCTCAGTCTCCCAAAGTGCTGAGATTACATGTGTGAGCCACCGTGCCTGGCCCTTTCTCTGTTTGTTTGTTTGTTTGTTTGTTTGTTTTTAAAGACAGGGTTTCACCATATTGGTCAGGCTGGTGTCGAACTCCTGACCTCAGGTGATCCACCCACCTCAGACTCCCAAAGTGCTGGGGTTACAGGTGTGAGCCACTGTGCCCAGCCTGTTTTGTTTTGCTTTAAGGTAGTAGGTTAGCTTATGGATTTAAGATCATTATTCTTTTTCATATTGCCATTTACAAATCTAAATTTCTCTCCAAGCACTGCTTTAGCTACCTCCCATAGGTTTTGGTATTTTGTGTTTTCATTTCATTCATCTTAAAGCATTTTTTAATTTCCCTTGTGATTTAACCTTTAACTCACAGGTTAGGAATGTATTTAATTTATACATATTTGTGAATTTCCTAAATGTTCTTATCTTACTGATTATTAACGTCATTCCATTGTGATCAGCGAAGATATTTTCTTCTATTTCAGTTATTTTTAATTTATTAGTACCTTTTTTATGGCCCAAAATATGTTTCATGTGTACTTGAGAAGAACATATATTCTGCTGTTGCTTGGTTGGGGTGTTCTGCAGATATCTGATAGGTCTACTTGGTTTATAGTGTTCAAGTTCTCTATTTCCTTGTTGATCTTCTGCCTATTCTATATATTGCTGATAGTGGGATATGGAAATCTCCATCTGTTATTGTCAAATAATGTATTTCTCTCTTCAATTCTGTTATTTTTTGCTTCATGTGTTTTGGGACTCTGTTGGTAGTTGCATTTATGTTTTTATTTGCCATGTCTTCTTGATGGATTGATCCTTTTATCATTTTTAAATGTCTTCCTTTGTCTCTTAACAATTTTTATCTTAAATTCCTTTGTCAGTATCATTACATTACCTGTACAGGAACAGGTACAAATTACACCTGTTTAGTAGAGACAAGGTCTCACTATGTTGCCCAGGCTGGTCTCAAACTCTTGAGCTCAAGCAATCCTCCTGCCTCAGCTCTCTAAAGTAAAATAATTTGTATTGTTAACAAAGTACTGTAGCTTTACTTGTTTTTACTAGTTTTTCTTTCTTTTTTTTTTTTCGAGATAGAGTTTCACTCCTGTTGCCCAGGTTTGAGTGCAGTAGTGCAATCTCAGCTCACTGCAGTCTCCACCTCCTGGGTTCAAGCAATTCTCCTGCCTCAGCCTCCCAAGTAGCTAGGATCTTTCAACCTTTATACTAGAGATATAAAATTGATTTACTAGAGATATAAAATTGATGCCCCCTTGGAGTTTCTGTTGTATCGTTTCAGTATTCTGAGACCAGTAAGGCAGAAGCCAGATTCTGTAGGTATAACTGGAAAATTTGGAGTGTTGGGTATGTATTTCAGCCACTTCTATTTTTATGGTAAAGCTGAATACAGGTGTTTATCTCTCATTCTCTCTGCACTAAGCTGAGAAGAATATCTGTATCTTTGGCAAATGCCTATACTAACATTCAGGTTGCACCTTCTGATCCTGGGGAAATCACTGTTGGAAGCCTGACTATTATATGTTCACTTCTTTGTTTTCTGTGGTCTCAGCCCACCCAGGAATGCAGAGCTCCATCAACATCAAGAGCTAGGTCATTAAGGAGACAGTCCCCGGGGTGGGAGCCACAGAAGTTGTGGCACTCAGTGCATGGCCAAGCTCCTTCCTGGAAGAATGAGTAGACCTGGATTTATTTATGGGGTGGGCCAGGGGAACGTTTCATGAAGTTCCCTTGCTAAGCTGTAATAAGGCTATTGTTTGTTTGCCCCATGATCTCCCTGGTGCAAATTTGTTAGCTGTTAGGTCATCAAGTAGCCACTGGAAGTGTACTCTAAGCCCCATCTAGACAGAAAATAGGAACTAGATGTTCCCTCTCCTTTTCTGAATTGCTCCAAGGGAGCATAGCCCTGGAACTGTTTGTGCACCAATTTAAAACTACCTCTTTGTTCTGTGATCTAGAAAGACTCACATATGGTCAGGTGCAGTGGCTCACGTCTATAATCCCAGCACTTGCGGAGCCCGAGGCAGGTGGATCATTTGAGGTCAGGAGTTTGAGACCAGCCTGACCAACATGGTGAAACCCCATCTGTACTAAAAATACAAAAAAATTAACCAGGTATGGTGGTACATGCCTATAATCTCAGCTACGTGGGAGGCTAAGGCAAGAGAATCACTTGAACCCAGGAGACAGAGGTTGCAATGAGCTGAGATGGCGTCACTGCACTCCACCGTGGGGAACAGAGCAAGACTCTATCTCAAAACAAAAACAAAAACAAAAGAAAGACTCACATATGCCTAGTCCCTTCTGCTCCCAGACTTAAGATGTTTACGACGGAGACCTTTGGGAGGTAACTGAAAAGTTGGGGCACTTGACGCATGCCAAAAACCCCTTCCAAAGAAAAACAGGAAGCTGCCTTTATATAGAGAGAGAGAGAGAGAGAAAGAGAGATGAGGTCTTGCTATGTGTCCCAGGCTGCTCTTGAACTCCAGGCCTCAAGTGAACCTCCTGCCTCAGCCTCCCAAAGTGCTGGAATTACAGGTATGAACCACTGTGCCTGGCTTTTTTTTTTTTTTTTTGAGTTGGAGTCTCCCTTTGTTGCACAGGCTGGAGTGCAGTGGCATGATCCCAGCTCACCGTAACCTCTGCTTCCCGGGTTCAAGCAATTCTCCTGCCTCAGCCTCCCAAGTAGTTGGGATTACAGGCATCTGCCACCATGCCTGGCTAATTTTTGTATTTTTAGTAGAGGCAGGGTTTCACCATGTTGGCCAGGCTGGTCTCAAACTCTTGACCTCAAGTGAGCTTCCTGCCTTGACCTCCCAAAGTGCTGGGATTACAGGCATGAGCCACCACACTTGGCTAAAAAAGTTGATTTTGACCATTTTTGCCAGTGTTTCTCTTGCTTTTTTTGAGGAATGAATTTTCAGACGTCCTTATTCTGCCCTTCTAGGAGTGCTTCTTCAGATGACTTCTATTTTAAGAAACAGAAAGCTTTAAACAATATTGGCTGCTCATAAAAAATCATCTTTGAGTATAAAATTTGAGTATAAGTCTACTCTTAACATGAAGAAACAAAAGTTATTTTTTATTTCCTGTGTGTTTTCCCCTGACAGCAGACTTTAGGTCCGTGCCTAGACTGAATGTGAATTTCACTTCTCAAAAAGCATGTTGTTTTTCTTTATTTTTTTTTTTTTTCTGTTGTGCTGACTTACGTCACTGTCTTGGGTCATGATCTAACATAAAACAATAGGATTCTTCCCCTATAAAGAAGTTGAAATTCCTAATGACAAGGTTGTTGTAAAATACAGTTTTCTTATACAGCCGAGATGAAGGCCTTTCCCCAAGAACACTTTTTTCTGTTGTCCTCCAAAATCAGTTCCTAATTCAAAATAATATAACTATTAAGGATTTTTTTTTTTAACGCAAAATCATCTTACAGTTTCCAGACAGCTACTGGATTACACCAAAAATTCTCTCCCACACAGCATAACACTCATAAGTAAAGAAGGATACAAGGAGGGATACTAAAAATAATTAGGTATAATTGGCATGCTCCATATTTTTAAAATCAGTGTATCAGTATTATAAGAGCTGCCTTGTCCATCATGTCCACAAAGTGGAAAAAGATGTCAGAGCAAAAAGAGGGGCTCATTCTCTCTAGATGATATTTTTTTTGAAATGGGGTCTCACTGTCACTCAGGCTAGTATAGTGGCACAAACACTGCTCACTGCAGCCTTGACCTCTTGGGCTCAAGCAATCCTCCAGCCTCAGCCTCCTCAAGTAGACGGGACTACAGGTGTGCACCACCATACCCAGCTAATTATTTATTTTTTGTAGAGACGATATCTTACTATGTCGTCCAGGCTGTACAGGTGTGAACCACCACACCTGGCCAAGATAATTTTTATGCAAGGGAGTGTTGTGACTATGATTGTGGACCTTCCTGGATGGATAAAAGTATACTCATATTCATGTGCAAGGCCTTGCATGATGACTGTCAAACTCATGCCCATGTTGATTTTATTCCATAGTTTAACTTTGTATTATTAGTAGCAATTGTAGTACACATGTTACAAAATAGACTGTAAGGCCCTCAAGATTTGTAAATACATTCATTATCTGTTTCACTTGCAGAGCTCAGCCAACTAAGACACACAGAATTATCAAACATAAGTTAGGCTCCGCACGGTAGTTCGTGCCTATAATCTCAACACTTTGGGAGCCTGAGGTGGGTAAATCACTTGAAGCCAGGAGTTTGAGACCAGCCTGACCAACATGGTGAAACTCCATCTCTACCAAAAACACAAAAAAAATTAGCCAGGTGTGGTGGCACATGCGTGTGGTCCCAGCTACTTGGGAGACTGAGGCATGAGAATTGCTTGAACCTGGGAAGTGGAGGTTATAGTGAGCCGAGATCATGCCACTGCACTCCAGCCTGGGTGTCAGAGCAAGACTCTGTCTAAAAATTAAGAAAAAAGTTAGTTAAATCGGTTGAGAAGGTGAACCTCCCTGTCTCCTGCTCCCTCCCCAGGTTCTAATAATAAAGTCTCCTCAAAGTAGCCATGATCTGAGACCTCATGAAATCTAGCAGCCACCAGTAGGGTTGTGCTGTTATGTAGTACACCCCAGAGAATATTCTTCTTTCATTCTGATATTGAAAATGAATAGATTGGCCAGGCCATTTGATACTCTCAACAACTGGTTTCTATTTTTTCTTTCTTTCTTTCTTTTTTTTTTGAGACAGGGTCTCACTCTGACATCCTCGGCTGGAGCGTAGTGGTATGATCACCGCACACTACAGCCTCAACCTCCCTGGGCTCAAGTGATCCTCCCACCTCAGCCTCCTAAGTAGCTGAAACTACAGGCACCTGTCACCACATTCAGCTCAACAACTTGTTTCTTTTCTCCACTCTTGATTTTCTAAAGATACCTGCTATATTTTGCTGACAGGAAATAAGTCCATGTATCTGACATCATCACCATAAACTAACACTTGGTTGAGCCAATCTATCAGAGTCCTGAGACTAGGGATTTCTCGCAAAATTTCAGCCCCAAGGCAGAAGACTTCTCTGGAGGAAGATGCTAGCCCAAGAACATGTAACTAGACAAGGAAGGAGTAAAGTTAGTTAAAGATATATGATTGTGGTTATTGTCTTGGTATTTTTGGTAATGTACTTCATGTTCCTTTTATTTTATTTTTTTTTATTATTATTATTATTATTTTTGCTAGTCATATGATATAGCCTTTTTCTTTCCTCTGGCTCTGGTCTCCAAAACTCAGTTTAGCAAACCTTACCTGTGCCAACTGGAATAAACACTCTTTTTTTAAAAAAAAGTCCTTGGTCAATGGGCCACCTCCTAAATGACTCTCATGTTATCCACACCAAGGATAGACTCACTCCTTGACTGCCAAATCCCAGGGGGTGGTGGTGGTTTTTTTTTTTTTTTTTTTTTGGAGACAGGGTCTCACTCTGTCAACCCAGGCTGGGCTGCAGTGATACAATTGCTCACTGCAGGCTCAAACTCCTTGGTCTCAGGAGATCCTCCTACCTCAGCCTCCCAAGTAGCTGGGACTACAGGCACACGCCATCACACCCAGCTAATTTTTGTATTTTTTTTCTAGAGACTGGGTTTCACCATGTTGCCCAGGCTGGTCTAAACTCTTAAGCTCAAGCCATCCACCCTCTTTGGCCTACCAAAGTGCTGAGGTTACAGGCATGAGCTACCACACTCAGCCTCCAACCAATCTTTTAAAGTTCATGATGGGAATGGAATTTGTCTCTGATAGATTTTTATGGAGCCACAGCCAAATTTGTTAGAATACTTTCCCTCATGGGTACAC
Organism: Cheracebus regulus; assembly: GCA_963574635.1. Taxonomy (NCBI): domain Eukaryota; kingdom Metazoa; phylum Chordata; class Mammalia; order Primates; family Pitheciidae; genus Cheracebus; species Cheracebus regulus. The sequence goes on from CAUYQU010074737.1 coordinate 6,372, forward strand.
CCCACAGAAACTCAGAATCATACCCCTAGTAATTTTCATCCCCCTTCATGTCCATTTACAATTAATCCTTGTTCTCACTTCCTGTCCCAGGCAGCTACTAATCTACTTTCTGCCTCTATAAATTTGCTTTTCCTGTACATTTCATGTAAGTGAAATCACGCCACATGAAGCCTCTTATGCCGGGCCTCTTTCACTTAGCATAATGTTTTTGAGGCTCATCCATGACATAGCATGTGTCATTACATTTCACTGCTGCAGTCTTCTATTGTATGGATTCACCACATTTTGTCTATCCATTCACCAGTTGCTAAAAATTTAGGTTATTGCCAGCTTGGGGCTATTATGTATAATGATACATAGTATTATGGATATTCATATTTAAGTTTGTTATGTTTGTTTTCATTTCTCCTGAGTAGATACCTAGGAGTGGGATTTTGGGTTGTATGGCAGTTTTACATTTAACTTTTTGAGAAACTGCCACACTGTTTTCCAAAGGTCTGTACCATTTTACACATCACCACTGTGTGAGGGTTCCCATTTCACCACATCCTTGCCAACATTTGTTATTGCCTATCATATGTATTATTGCCATCCTAATAGGTATAAAATGGTATATCACTGGGATTTTAATTTGCATTTTTCTAATGATTAATAATGTCAAGCATCTTTTCATATAACTACTCATAATTTGTGTATATTCTTTTTTTGTTTCTGAAAGAGTCTCACTCTGTCACCCAAGCTGGAATGCAGTGGCACAATCTCAGTTCACTGCAAACTCCCACCTCCCAGGTTCAAGCAATTCTCCTCCCTCAGGCTCCCGAGTAGCTGAGATTACAGGCATGCATCACTGCACCTGGCTAATTTTTGTATTTTCGGTAGAGACATGGTTTTGTCATGTTAGCCAGGCTGGTCTTGAACTCCTGGCCTTAAGTGATCTGCCTACCTCAGCCTCCCAATGTGCTGGGATTATAGGCATTAGCTACTGCACCCAACCTGTGTATTTTCTTTAATGAAATGTTTGTTCATTTCTTTTGTCCATTATTTGATTGGGTTATCTGCCTTGTAATTACTGACTTGTAAGTGTTCTTTGTATATTATGAATATAGATCCTTTATCAAATGTGTTTTGCAAATATTTCCTCCAGCCTGTTGCTTAATTTTGTTAAGAACGTCTTGCCGGGTGCGGTGGTTCACGCCTATAATCCCAGCACTTTGGGAGGCCGAGGCGGGTGGATCACGAGGTCAAGAGATCGAGACCATCCTGGCCAACATGGTGAAACCCCATCTCTACTAAAAAATACAAAAAAAAAAAAAAATTAGCTGGGCATGGTGGCACACACCTGTAGTCCCAGCTACTTGGGAGGCTGAGGCAGAATTGCTTGAACCCAGGAGGCAGAGGTTGCAGTGAGCCAAGGTCACGCCACTGCACTCCAGCCTGGTGCCTGGTGACGGAGTGAGACTGTGTCTCAAAAATAAATAAATAAATAAAAATAAAAATAATTAAAAGAAATAGATCAGGCACAGTGGCTCACACCTGTCATTCTAGCACCTTGGGAGGTCAAGTCAGGCAGATTGCTTGAGGTCAGGAGTTCGGAGACCAGCCAGCCAACATGGTGAAACACGGTCTCTACTAAAAACACAAAAATTAGCCGGACATGGTGGCACATGCCTGTAATCCCAGCTTCTTGGGAGGCTGAGGCATGAGAATTGCTTGAACCCAGTAAGCAGAGGTTGCAGTGAAATGAGGTCATGCCACTGCACTCCAGCCTGGGTGACAGAGCAAGACTCCGTCTCAAAAAAAAAGTTGATTTTAGAAGGTAGTTATCTTAAATTCCACTAATTCAAATATATCTGTAAACAAATCATATTTGTTTGGTATTACTGGTCCTGTAGAGAACATGATGCGTCAATTGGCCTTCTTTGCAAGACTACCCAGGGCCAGTCACCTGAGTGACACCCTGTCTTAAAGCAAACAAACAAAAAAGGCCTGGGCTTGGCTCTAGATTAGAGCTATAGTGAAAAATAAAGTTGAGAGCTACAAATGTCTCCTAAGTTAGAAGAATAGTTAAGTATCAGACTAGTTCATAGCAAGTGTCAGAGCTGGGATTTGGCCCAGTCTCACTGGCTTCAATCAATGGGAATTGGGAGACAAAACAGTCGCATTGTCATTCATACCCAAATAATCCTCAAGACGTGGGGTGTCTGGTTTATTCAAAGTAGCTGTCAGAGGCCCAACCATGGAGCAGAAACCAAACAGTTAGGAGCTATGGGGCTGAACAGGGCAGGGATGTCCAGGTATCAGAAGGTAAACAGAGAGGTCAGCTGAGCAACCAGAGCAGGCCCAGGCTGAGCAGGACAGGACAGGCTGCCCAGGGCCCAGCCCCACTCATGGCTGCAGCATAGAACCTTGCCACCTCTTCGTTGGGGTTGCCCTGGGCCGGGTCGAACCACATCTGGATGCAGCGGCCGCTCCCTCGGCTGTAGTTGCTGACCTTGAAGGAGTGGCTCCAGATTTCATTGCACAGAGCAGTGGGTGTGGGGAAGTAGAAATGGAAAAGTTGGCAGTTCGCTTTCACTGGGCACTCGTTAAACCCTGTGGAGAAGAGGGAAGACCTTTAGCCACTGGGCCCAGAACTATCTTGGGGTCTGCCAGCCCTAAAACCCCAAATTGTCACACACCTGTTCCACACCCACGCACCTCCACTTCCAAATCCCTCCCTTCTTGCCACACCCCAGCCCTCACCTGAGGTCCAATTCCAGCCCTTGTGCCAGTTGCTCTTGCAGGTGTAGGAGGTACCACAATCTTTCCACCATTGCTCACAGTCCTCTTTGCACAGGGGCACGTCCAGTACCCGCTCTTTGCGCCAGCTCTGATCCACCTGGGAGATTTTGGTAGAAAAGAAAGGCTCAGGCACAAGAATCCCAGCAACCCAGTCCTGAATAGAACTGGAGCTGAGGATGCAGCCTGCAGAGATGCCCTGAAAGCTCAGCAACTCTGCTAAATCTTGTACCTGCAGAAAGCCACACGTACCTGCTGAATCCAGGGCCCCAAGTTGGGGGAGCACTCGTAGAGGCAGGTGTCCTGGATGAAATGCCGTTTGCAGGCAGGTGCCATCTCTCCACAGTGGCTCCAGTTGAAGTTATATAGGTAGGAAACATCCTTGTGGGCTTCCTGGCTGGTGTTGGTAGAACAGCAGGCATTCTTCCTCCAGGGACGACACTGAATGGGGAAAGACACACAACTCAGCCCACAGCCAGCACAGCCAGAATATTCCATATGCAGCATCTCCCCTCTTCATCCTTGATTCGCCAGCCCACTGGAAGTTATCCAGGAAAATACTTGCTGTTGGGACCTCTTTAGAGGAGAGGGCCATCAGAGACTGTAGGAGCCCAAAAGGGAGCTCCTATCTGGAGTTTCTGTCATTACAAAATTTGTTAATTCAGCCTTTGAGATCCCACTTACTCTGACCCAGGTACTTCTGTAGAAACTGGGGTTACAACAATTAACACATCACATGATTATTGCTTTAGAAAAAAATTAAGCAGGGGAGAAGGCTGGGGAATTGCAGTGTAATGGTGTGGTCAGATTAGGCCTCACTGAGGTGACAAAGATTTGAAGGTGAAAAAAGTTTAAATTGTAACCTGGCTGGGCACAGTGGCTCACGCCTATAATCCTAACACTTTGGGAGGCTGAGGCGGGTGAGTTGCCTGAGCTCAGGAGTTCCAGCCTGGGCCACATGGTGAAACCCCGTCTCTACTAAAATATAAAAAATTAGCCAGACAGCTGGGCACGGTGGCTCACACCTGTAATCCCAGCACTTTGGGAGGCCTTGGCGGGCGGAACACGAGGTCAGGAGTTCGAGACCAGCCTGGCCAACATGGTGGAAACCCCATCTCTACTAAACAAATACAAAAATTAGCTGGGTGTGGTGGCGCGCACCTGTAGTCCCAGCTACTCGGGAAGCTGAGGCAGGAGAATTGCTTGAACCCAGGAGGTGGAGATTGCAGTGAGCCGAGATTGTGTCACTGCACTCCAGCCTGGTGCCTGGCAACAGAGCAGGACTCTGTTTCAAAAAAAAAATTAGCCAGACATAGCGGCATGGGCCTGCAGTCCCAGCTACTCGGGAAGCTGAGGCAGGAGGATCCCTTGAGCCCAGGAGGTGGAGGTTGCAGTGAGCCAAGATTGCACCATTGCACTCCAGCCTGGGTGACAGAGGGAGACTCTGCCTCCAAAAAAAAAAAAAAAAATTGTAGCCCCAGGTGCCCACGAGTGTAATCCCAGCACTTTGGGAGGCCAAGGAGGGTAGATCACCTGAAGTCAGGAGTTGGAGACAAGTCTGGCCAACATGGTGAAACCCTGTCTGTACTAAAAATACAAAAATCAGTGTTACAGCTCTTTTAGAATTTGTCTAGCCGGCTTTCCGGGTTTTTGCCAGGAAGTTAAAAAAAAAAAAATCAGCTCGGCGTGGTGGCATTCGCCTGTAATCCCAGCTACTTGGGAGGCAGTTTTGTTTCTAACTAGCTGCCTCACCCATTATTTGTTCCTGGAATTTGTGATACAAAAAACAATGTATAGCCAATCAATTGCTTATGTTATTTTATTATAAATTCTTGATAAACAGAAACTACTCTTTTTCCTTAAAAGCTAACTTGTGACTGCTGTGAAATTCAGGACAACTTGGATCTGTGCTCCTATATGGCTATCTTCAAGCTTTCTGAATCTCATTACTTAAGGCTGACAAGCTAAATATTAAAACGTGGGCCGCGCACGGTGGCTCACATCTGTAATCCCAGCACTTGGGAGGTGGAGGCATGCAGATCACTTGAGGTCAAGAATTGAGACCAACATGGCAAAACCCCATTTCTACTAAAAACACAAAAATTAGCTGGGTGTGGTGGTGGGTGCCTGTAATCCCAGCTACTCTGGAGGCTGAGGCAGGAGAATTGCTTCAACCCTGGAGGCAGAAGTTGCAGCTAGCTGAGATTGCACCACCGCAATCCAGCCTGTGTGACAAAGCAAAACTCCATCTCAAAAAAATAAATAAAATGTGCACTTAAGGCCGGGTGCAGGGGCTCACACCTGGAATCACAGCACTTTGGGAGGCTGAGGGGCGCAGATCACATGGTGAGGAGTTCAAGACCAGCCTGGCCAACATGGTGAAAACTCCATCTCTACTAAAAAAAAAATTTTGCTGGGCGTGGTGGCATGTGCCTACTCGGGAGGCTGAGTCAGGAGAATCACTTGAACCCGGGAAGCTGAGGTGAGATTGTGCCACTGCACTCCAGCCTGGGCATCAAGAACTCCGTTCTCAAAGAAAACCAAAAACCAAAAAACAAAAACAAAGAAACGAAATGAATATTACGAATTACCTTCCTTTCCTTTCCTTCTTTCCTTCCCTTCCTTCCTTTCTGACAGGGTCTCATTTTATTGCCCAGGCTGGATTGCAGTGGCTCAATCTGCCTCCTGGGCTCAATTGACCCTCCCACCTCAGCCTCCTGAGTAGCTGGGACTACAGGCACATGCCACCACACCTGACTAATTTTTTGTATTTTTTAGTAGAGATAGGTTTTTGCCATCTTGCCCAGGCTGGTCTTGAACCCCTGAGCTCAAGTGATCCGCCTACCTCAGCTTCCCACAGTGTTGGAATTACAGACGTGAGCCTTAATACCTGGCCTACAAATTACTTTCTCTCTGCTTTTTCTTTAGTTGTATCATCATGTTCAGGACATCACAGCCCAAAGTTTTACTAGATGTATGAACCAAGATGCTTCAGGCAGGCACATAGCTCATTTCTGTAATCCCACACTTTGGGAGGCTGAGGTGGGGGGATTACTTGAGTTCAGGAGTTTAGGACTAGCCTGGGCAACATATGGAGACCTCGTCCCAGAAAAAAGAATTCTTTGTACCCAGCCTCATAACTGTGAGATGACTGGGAGCGGTGGCTCACGCTTGTAATCCCAGCACTTTGGGAGGCTGAGGCAAGCAGATCACAAGGTCAGGAGTTTGAGACCAGCCCAGCCAACACAGTGAAACTCTGTCTCTACTAAAAATACAAAAATTGGCCAGGCGTGGTGGCAGGCACCTGTAGTCCCAGCTACTCTGAGAATCACTTGAACCTGGGAGGCAGAGGTTGCAGTCAGCTGAGATTGCACCACTGCACTCCAGCCTAGGGGACAGAGTGAGAGACTCCATCTCAAAAAACAAACAAGCCGGGCGTGGTGGCTCATGCTTGTAATCCCAGCACTTTAGAAGGCTGAAGTGGGTGGATCACAAGGTCAGGAGTTCAAGAACAGTCTGGACAAGATGGTGAAACCCTGTCTCTACTAAAAAATAAACAAACCAACCTACAAAAACTGTGAGAGACTCTCCTTTCTTGAGCTGTTTAGGGCTGGCAGAAAAGAAGCCACTACGCACAGTATGCAGTTTCTTCTCTCAGATCCTTGGAGGAGTCATTCCTGGGCTAAACTCCTAAATCAAGCAACCACAGGATGGGTCTCTCCAACTCCACTTCCCAGGCTCCCCTCTGGGCCTGCTTCCTTCTTTGTGTAGTGCGGAAACTCAACAACCAAGAAGGCGAGCTGTTGGCATTGTACTGACATTTGGCACACAGTATCTGTGAAAGTCGCCCGTATTAATACAAACAGAAGGGATCCTCTGGTGGGTCTGTCTGCCTTCATCAGTGAATGGGGTTTGACATTTCCATGTCCTGATTTCCTCTTCCTGAGCCAGTCCCTCGCCACCCCAGATCACCCCCTGGCCCACCTGCTCATGCAGCCCAGATCACCCCCTGGCCCACCTGCTCATGCAGCTTGTCCTCGGGGCCTGGCTTTTCCTTGTGGTGCTTGGCGTCCATGCAGACATTGAGAAGTTCAGTTCTGGCCCGCACAGTTGGTGTCCAGGCAACCCCTATTGCAGCCACCCCAGCTAGAAGGAGCAGCAGCTGTATTGTTATCCACTGAGCCATGTCTGTCCCTGAAGGAAGAGCTGTGGTAAATGGCACCAAGGCATGCAGAGGTGGGGCCTTAATTTGTGGGCAGGGCTCCAGGAGGGTGGGGCCTCGACTGAAGCCTGGGCAGATCGAGCCCTGCCCCCAGTCTCCCTCAGTGTTCCCAGATCCAATGAGAGGTGAGATTAGATACCACCCCTCCCTGGCTTGAGCCTCTCCCTTCTCCAGGTGGTCAGGAGGTTCAAGTGATATAATTAAAGGACGGATTTGGGCAAAATGCAGAAATAGCCAGGAGTTTGCCTTAGGTTCCCAATGCCATTCAAATGTTTCAGTTAAAATTTTTTAGGATTTCATAAAAGGTGATACAAAGATAATATAATTTCCATATATCCAATAATCAAGTATATATTCTGGGATGAACCAGTTACACTGGTGGGATAAATTAAAACTATACATAACCTCACATTAATTTTCAGGTCAGATTTTGATATCAAATCACTTTGTTGTAAAAGTTTACAAAAATGGGCTGGGTGCAGTGTAATACGAGCACTTTGGGAGGCCGAGGTGGGTAGATCACCTGATGTCAGGAGTTTGAGACCTGCCTGGTCAACAAAGTGAAACCCCATCTCTACTAAAAATACGAAATTAGCTGGGCGTGGTATCATGTGCCTGCAATCCCAGCTACTCGGGAGGCTGAGGCAGGAGAATCGCTTGAACTCAGGAGGTGGAGGTTACAGTGAGCCAAGATCGCACTGCTGCACTCCAGCCTGGGTGACACAGCCAGACTCTATCTCAAAAAAAAAAAAAAAGTTGACAAAAATGTTTCAGTGGGGGGCTGCAGTGTGGTTTTTTGTTAGTTTGTTTTGCTTTGCTTTTTTTTTTTTTTTTTTTTTTTTTTTTTTGTTTTTTTTTTGACATAGTTTGGCTCTTGTCGCCCAGGCTGGAGTGCAATGGCGCGATCTCGGCTCACTGCAACCTCCGCCTCCCGGGTTCAAGAGATTCTCCTGCCTCAGCCCCTTGAATAGCTGGGATCACAGGCATGTGCCACCTCGCCCGGCTAATTTTGTATTTTTAGTTGAGACAGGGTTTCTCACTTTGGTCAGACTGATCTCAAACTCCCTACCTAGATCAGGTGATCCGCCCACCTCAGCCTCCCAAAGTGCTGGGATTACAGGTGTGAGCCACCATGCCTGGCTTTGTTTTGCTTTTTAAGCCTTGGTCTCAGCCCTTTCTAGCCTCATCACTTGGGCTAGTTTAGTAAACCCCTCCTGGAAACCATGGGATCTGGGGGCTTGTGGGGACGTGTCACAGGGCACAGGCTGGCAGGGGGCGGCCAGCTGGACAGCCATGGGGCCTTGGGGAACTTCTGAGCCCCCTACCACAGAGCTGGCTTCTCCCTGGTCATCACAGAACTTCAATCCTTTGACCTCAGACACTGAATTTTGGGAGATGACTGTTTCCTTCTCTCCACTGGTCAACTGGTGTCTGGGCTCTCCTAAAATGCTCAGAATTTATTTCCTATGACTTCTCTCCATCTGTCTTCTTCTAACCCATTTTCCACATACCAGTCCCTAAAGTGGACAAGTCTTTCCCGCTCACAAGCTTGCCTTGCCCTCATGTTGCCCCTCCTCTCCTCTTAACAGGGGCTCCTTTTCAGGTCAGATTTTGACACCAAAATACTTCATTGTAAAAGTTCTAGGGCTCTAGGCAGGGCCTGAGCTGGGCCCTGCACAGCAGGGCTCAGAGAAGCCTGGAGTTGAATTCCCACCCAGCAGCTCTCTCTCCTTCCTGCTCTACAATCCATTATTCTGCTACTCTATTGATTCTAGTGTTGATTCATTCTCTCATGGTTGATTCATTCATTCCAGGACCCAGTGATGCCTCTGTGGACCCACTCACTCGCTAATCTGGACAGCCAGGCCAGAGAAATCTGTACTATCAGGAAACACCAGGTGATCCTTTGGGTTCAGCTCCCAGGGGAACAAAACCTAACAGTTTAGGGCACAGGGCTCCCGCTCAGCCTGTCCCGACCCCAGCCCTCACTCCACCTTCTCCTTGGCCTTGGGGGAAAGAGAAGCAAACTTTTAGGCTTAGCTTTCTTCTGCAAGGATTAAATATAGGAAGGGGAAATCAACAACTGATAGCCAGTTTAATCTTTGCAGAATCAGTTGAGCACAGACTGAGGGCCATGCCCCAAGTCACACGGCAGGGACCACCCAAGTCCAGGTCAGAGTTCTTTTGCTTTTGCCCCCTGCAGCTTCACAGTGCTGGGGTCTCATGGGGGTGACCAACACACAGTGCTGGGGATGGGGGCCAGGAAAATCCTTTCCCCAGCCCCAGGGGAGCCTACCTGTTCAGCCAGTAATCTCTCTTGCTGTGGCTGCTTTTGAAGCCAGGCTCTCTTCCTGTCCTTGTGACCTGTGTCACTCTGCAAGCCCCCTTCCCACCTTCCTTGTCTCACCTTCAGGTCTTGGTCCAGCTATGACTGCTCCCCCCACCAATCATGACCTCCACTCCCAACCTTGGGGCCCCAGACTAGGAGAGCTGAGAACTCAGTGCTGGACTGCAGGGCTAGAGCCCAGGTGCTAGTTCAGGAAGATGGACACTAACTTGTCAGTTAACCTTGGGCAGGCCACACTCTGGTCTGAGCCTCAGTCTCCACTTCAAGACTCTGGGCTTTAGTTAAACAGAGGGCCCTTCCAGTTCAGCAAATCCTTAACACACGCTGGGAGTACCATAGGGAGTGTGGCCTCTAAAGGGGGATGGGGAGTGTCATACCTGGGAGAGGAGGTGACTCTCAGTCTGGCTCAGGCTTCTGCTCTGCTCTACACTCCCCCTTGCCTTATTCCAGGGGACAGCTGTGGTTTAGTGGCCTAGGAGACGGGCACTGGGGCAGGGAGTGGGAATGGAGCCCAGGAGTGGAGCCTGGGATTGGGCGAAGGCCACTCAGCAGTTAATTATTGCATGTGAGCACCAGCGAGGCCTCCATAGGGGAGTGGGAGGGGGTGAATTAACAGTGCAGGCCTCAGGCCAGCCCCTAAGTTCCACCTACCCCATTTTCTCCCAAAAGCTCATGTCTGAAAAAAACCTTGCAGCCTGAGCTGCTGGGATCCTTTGAGCTAATCTCATCAGTTTCTAACTCCTGTCCTGTTACACAGATGAGGAAAATGAGATCCGGAGGATCAGGGCATGTGGGTCAAGATAGCCAGGGGGAGACCTATGTTAATTCTAGCTAAATAATTATAAACTTGCTTGGTTCAGAGTACACTGAGGTTTATACACTGAACTAAACTACATTATTGGTGCAGCTAATTAGAAATCAAGCGGCAACAGGAGGCCTAAGGTAAAGACCATCCGAGAGTGCAGTAACACTGGGGAACACCTCAGGGTGGCTGCAGAGCAGGGAATACTGCTCTGGTCCCACAAATGCCTCTCAACAGGGAGACTGCATGAGGGCTTCGTAAAGAGGGCTTATGCAAAGATCTCAGAAGGGAGGCGACCTCTGCTCACAAGATCCAGGAGGGTCTCTGCAGGTGGGAGCAGGCAAGAAGAAAAGCCGGAGAGAGATCCAAGATGGCCGATTAGCAGCAGCTCAGGATTGTATCTCCCAGCGAAAGCGCAGAGAGCGAGTGGATGCCGCACTTTCAGATGAATTCTTGTTGCCCACAGACTGGGAGATTACCGGGGGAAGAGCCCCACCGGTCACCAGTGCGACTCTTTTGGCCAGCGTGGCTGTTTTGCCGGTGCCCCGGCGCGGCACTTCTCGGTGTGGAGTATACGGAGTATACGGGACTGGGTGCCCTTTTAGTCGGGCTCGGCTGGTCCCTTCCCCACAAGGAGAACAGCAATTGGAAGCACTGAGGACTGAGAGTTTCACAGCAAGCACAGCCAAACTTGGGAAGGTCCAGCTCTGTGGGGAATGGGTGTCTGCCAAAGGAAAACTAAGAAACAGAAAAAACTTCATCACCGTGCGGAGAGAGATCCAAGATGGCCGAATAGCAGCGGCTCAGGATTGTAGCTCCCAGTGAAAACGCAGAGAGCGAGTGGACGCCACAATTTCAGACTAATTTTTGTTGCTCACAGACTGGGAGATTCCTGGTGGAGGAGCCACACAGGTTGCCAGTGCGACTCTTTTGGCTGGCGCGGCTGTTTTGCCGGCGCCCTGGCGCGGCGCTTCTTGGTGCGGAGTATACGGGACTGGGTGCCCTTTTAGTCAGGCTCGGCTGGTCCCATCCCCACAAGGAGAACAGCGATTGGAAGCACTGAGGACTGAGAGTTTCACAGCAAGCACAGCTGAACCTGGGAAGACCTAGCTTTGTGGGGAAGGGGCGTCCACTGAAGGAAAACTAAGAAACAGAAAAAACTTCATCACCAACAAGCCATACTTCCACTCAGAGACCCAATCTGAAAGTCGGCAATTACAAAGACGACAGGTGGATAAATCCACAAAAATGGGAAGAAACCAGTGCAAAAAGGCTGAGAACACCCGAAATCAGAATGCCTCTCCTCCTACAGGGGAT
>CAUYQU010074738.1:0-60168 GCA_963574635.1 Cheracebus regulus
CAACAGACCCCAGCGTATAGTGCTCCCCTCCCTGTGTCCATGTGTTCTCATTGTTCAACACCCGCCTATAAGTGAGAACATGCGGTGTTTGATTTTGTGTTCTTGTGTCAGTTTGCTGAGAATTATGGTTTCCAGGTTCATCCATGTCCCTACAAAGGACACAAACTCAATTAAGATCTACCTGTTGCAAAGATGGTCCTTTCTTCCAAAGCTCTCTCCCTAAGATTTAAAGAGAGAAAAAGAGAACAACAAAATGGTAGGTCAACTGAGGGTAGATATGCATTCCCTAACTATACAATTGAGTCAATATTAAATAAATAAACTTTCAAGTTTCTTCTAAAGCTTACAACTTTTTTGTTTTATTTCCAAAACGTATGCTTAAAACAATAATGAAATCTCATTTTTGCCTACCAAATTAGCAAGTTTTTTATAACAACATTCAAGCAGGTAACATTAAAAACTAAGGAGGGGAGGCAGGTAAGAAATTGAAAATTTATTTAGGCTGGGTATGGTGGCTCACACCTGTAATCCCAGCACTTTGAGAGGCTGAGGCAGGAGGATCACTTGAGGCTAGGAGTTCAAGACCAGCCTGGGCGACATGGCAAGACCCCATCTCTACAAAAAAAATATTAAAAATTAGCTGGGCATGGTGGTGCATGCCTGCAGTCCCAGCTACTCAAGAGGCTGAGGCAGGAAGATAGCTTGAGCCCAGGAGTTTGAGGCTATAGTGAGCTATGATGGCACTACTATACTCTAGCCTGGGCAACAAAGACAGACCCCATCTCTTAAAAAAAAGGAGGTGGGGTAGAATTTAAAAAGCTCCTAAATTGAAAGGCAATTCATCAACATAGATCAAAAGCTTAACAAAATGTGCATGCCCTGAAACTCAGTGATTCAATTTCTAGGAATTGACACTAAAGGGTAATAAAAATATACTAAAATATTTATGCATAAGGACAGTCACAACCTTTGCATACTAATGAATAATTATAAATAGCTTAAACACTACATGTAGAAAATTGCTTTATTAAATGAAACTTAAATAAATGGAATCTCACACACCAATAAACATCATACTATAGAAAAAATATTTATGAGGAAAAGGCCTTCAAGATACCTTACAGAAAAAAGTAAGCTGCAACTCAGATTTACAGGTGAATTCAATTTTATGGGAAAGGACTAGAAGAATATTTCTCAAAATGTTAAAAGAGGCTCCTTAGTGGTAATGAGTGACTAACTTTATTCATTGTGCTTTTCTGTATTTTCTTGTTTTAAAAAAACATAAAAATCATGGCATAGGCATTTGATAAATATCAGCAGAATATTTTATATACATTTTTAAACAATGATTCTTTCTTTAAAACTCTGTAAGTACAAAAGTTAGGAGCTTTACCCCCCTTCATCAAAAAAATAAATAAATAAATTAGTAAAACACTTAACTCTTCTCAGTTCTGAAGTTATTCCAGTGCTTAGTGTTCACTGGATAAACTAGATTATATATGCAACACAGACTGCCTCAAAGCAAGTGACTATAATGTAAGTAAGCAAATCCATGTTATAGAAGGAGATGAACCAATACTGTTTATCAGTAAGTAATGTTTTGCTTCTTATAAAACTGTAGTTCTGCTACCTAAGTCTTTAGAAAGTGGCTCTTTGTTAATGTGGACTTTTCTAGTTACAGAAAACTGCTGATACCTTTGTTGGTATTTTCCGATGCAGTCTTCAACAAGGTTAGAATGTCCAGATTGTCACCAATTCTTGCATAGTAAGAACTATCATGGCCAAGGGCATCCAGCAAGTTTATATCAGCACCATTTTTAATTAAGACTTCTACTGCATCTCTGCAACCATACTCGCAACCTAGCATGAGGGCAGTTCTAAATGGAAAAATGAAGAGCAAAACACTGAGAAAAATCCAAGGAAATACTGCAGACATATTCTGCCAGAGGCTCCCTGCTTAAAGAATAGACACTACTTTAAGAAGTCATGCCTGTTACAGATAGAGATTTTACTTTCTATTATATTTTAAGTTCACTGCATTTATAAAAACATTTGCTTTGTGTCTTAATTTGCAAAGCTAAAATATTCTATCTCCTTATATACTTTAATTACTTCTACTACCAAACCAATCTCATTTATTCCACTTCTTCAATGTCCTACTGGTAAATAATCACCACAAAAATTGTCCACAACTAATGGTGTCACCCATGTGCTCAAAACCCAACTTTTCCAGTCTTTTCATGAACTGAACCACATCATGCAAACCTATGAATCCCTTCTCCTCCGAGTGAAGTATCAGATTCCATTCCTGATGTTCCTGCTTAGAAGAACCTTGATTCTTCTACCTGAAGACCTGGACATCTTCAGACTACAACTAACCCCATGTAACATGAATCACTGCTTTATTCTGCTGCGATAGAACCAATGGCACTCAAACATCTCACAGTACATCATCAAATACTAATAAATGCAACAAAATAATTAAATTGTCACGAAAATCTAGAAGGACCCGAGAAATTATTTTGTCTAATCCTCTATTTTTTTAGGGTTGAGCTAATTAAGCCATAATGAAATGAAATTACATATCCTATGTCTAACTCAGTCTTCAATTGTGAATATTGGATTTCTTAAGGAAACTGACTCTTGCCTTTTCTCCACTATGTATGCTGTGTTTCTCATATTCCTGCCTTGTTCCCCAACTCCCCTGTAGTTGCTGATAAAAAATTCTGTACAAAACAAGCATTAACAAAGCTTTTGTTATTTAAAAAATGCTAAATATAAAACAGGAAAAAAAGAAACCTTGAATATAAAGTATTAGAAACTAGGGTTATAAATTATGTTTAAAACCATCTGCTATTAGTCTATACAATATACATTACCCTGCCTCATTGGCTTTTTGTGAACTCCCAATGAAAAAACATAGATAAAGTGCTTTGAAAAATATAAGAGCTATAAAAAAATACAAAGCATTATATGTAGATCAACCAGATTATCCCTCTCTGATCCTAAAATTTAATTTTATTATTATTATTTCTCTTTTTTTGAGACAGAATCTCACTCTGTTGTCCAGGCTAGAGTGCAGTGGCACAACTTCAGCTAACTGCAACCTCTGCCTCCTGGGTTCAAGCAATTCTCCTGCCTCAGCCTCTTGAGTAGCTGGGATTACAGGTGTACGCCACCACACCTGGCTAATTTTTGTATTTTTGGTGGAGATGTGGTTGTGCCATGTTGGCCAGGCGGGTCTCGAACTCCTGACTTCAAGTGATCTGCCCACCTTAGGCTCCCAAAGTGCTGGGATCACAGGCATGAGCCACTGTGCCTGGCCATAAAATTTAATTTTAATATCCAATTTTCTTAATCATGCTTGGAATCTGATTATAGTATCTACAAAAACAAAGTAATATTAAAAAGCCACTTTCTTAATCACATGATTTAACTGCTTAAGAATTTCCTCCTTTAAGATGTGTAAACAGTTACAGCTATACAATCTGACAATTAAAGACTATTTTTTATACTTGTATACGTCTAATGAACTACAAACAATAGAATACATGTTTGGAAGAATAAAACTTCTTCCAAAAGAAACCAACAATTTTACTAGTAATTAACTACAAAAATCCCAGAAATTTTAGTTTAATTTATTGTAATAATACTTGAATTAAAGGGAGGGGGTGTATTTCAGATACTTTGTGACCATAAACATCAGTATTGTAATACAGCAAGCATTATGGTATATTAGACCTATAGACAGAGATAGGGAGAATTCTGGGTAGAAATTATTACAGCATACCAACTAAAATAATATCAAATACAGAAGCAAAAATAAACCAAGGGACCTTGCAATACAGAAATTGACAGGTTCAGAGAAGATGGCACTGTACCCTGGCAGAGTAAGAAGAAAAAACACCATGAGAAAATCTATACTGAATCAAGTTCCAGAACACCCAAGAAAAAAGATTCACTAATGAAGAAGTAACTACAGATGTAATTTTTAAATTCTTCTCCCACGTATCTTATTTGCACCCATTTCATTAAAGAATTTTTTAAACTTAAAACAATTGAGATATAATTCCTCTTTCCTTCTGTTATTTGACCCAAATATAGGGCCTAATCACTGCCTTTTTTTTTTTTCCACATTTACCCTGTCATTTTCTCTATTTCCCTCTCCTTCTTTCTTCAGCAGACTCTGAAGAAAACTGAGAAGTAGATGTTAATTCCAAGTAAAAGCAAGTCAAGGAAGGGGAGAACCCAGGGGAAAGAAAGGCCAAGTGGGAGAACAGAGCTGCTGCTTTGACTTGGCCTCTCCATCCCTGTGTATCCAGCTGGTATCTGGGGAGCCATCATAAAAGAATTACCTGTTTTGTTTGTCTCTGGAATTAACATCCGCTCCTCTATCTATCAGCAGTTGACATATTGTTGGCCTACACATCTGAGTAGCCAGAACAAGTGGTGTCCGCCCATCCTAAGCAATGAGAAAAATAAAACAGCATTAAGACAACAGATGTCCCAAAATGTAAAAGTTAGAATACACGAGTTGAAATGAGAATAAACATAAACTAACTTACTACATCTTTGGCATTCACGGAGGCCCCATGGTCACAAAGCAGCTGTATGCTAGAAGGACAATCTGCCATTGCTTTAAGGAACAAAGGAAAATGATAAATGGTGAACATCTGTTGGTAAGACACATGGTGTTTTTCTAGGTAAATAAGTTCTTCAATTCCTAAACTACCAAGCCTCACATCCTTCACTTAGTTTACCATTAAAAACATCAATTTTTCATCTGAAAATGGATTAGACAAGATCATATTATAAATTGTCTATAATTTATTAGGACCAAGGAATAATGTCAACCTTGTAGAAGACAAGAGTACACTACTATTCTAAGGATAAGCACAGATAATAAAAATCAAAGTTAAATTTTGTACTTACAGTATATTTTTAAACATGGCTATAACTGACTTGATCCTTGAAGTGTTGGCTCAGTTTTTTTAAAGAATCATATCCATTTTTTATAGAACAGTCACAGTAAGTAAAGTATGAATCATACAATTCATATGTCTCATAAAAGCAGAGATTGCAATGTCCAACTTTAATTATGCAAAGTAAGGTCTTTTGCTAATAATTATAAAATCACATTATGCTTCTTTGACTAACACTATGGTTCATATTTATATTAAGAAAAGGTATTATTAAATTCATAAAACAGGATTATGTTTACAATTGCCATGAATTTTTTAAGCCTTATAAGTCGACATAAATTATAAGCACAAAAAGTACTGATGAAGTGAGCATTCTTTTTTTTCTTGGTGAAATAATAGAATTAAACCAAACATAAGAAAATCAAGTAAATTTTCACTTCTCACCGCTAATCCAGCAAATCTTTTATATAAAATGTATAATCAGCCTTAAGAAAAAGATAAACTGAATCTGAACACATTAATTCAGGAAATGTAAAATTAGCAACCTTTTGGTCCAATTATAAATGAGAATTTAAAAATGTAAACCATAATAAATTTGAGAGTTTACAGACGACTAGATCATGAAGAGCCACTTCAGAGCCAAAAAGAGAAAACTGCATATCACCTAGAAATCCTAGAATTTGAGCTAGATGAAATAAATGAGGTGGTTTATGTATCATATCCTCTCCTTTGGGAGTGTGTGGGAAGTAGGAGCTTTGGAGATATTTGGAAGGCCAGAGAGTTGAATTGTAGTAGAAAATGAAATATTTTAGCAAAATTTCTTCTCCTCTTCTCTTACTATACAAGTAGGTGGAATATGACTAGTCACCTAGTGAGTATATATATTTCTGAGCCACCCCTGCAGATAAATATAGCCAACTGATTTTGCTCCTATCAGTAGAATACGAATGGAGAATAATCTACTACTTCCAAGTCTGAGCTCTAGACTTTGGGGATGTATTCCTCTATGCTCTCTCCTTCTCCTTCCTACCAGCTAGAATACAGCTATGATCACAACTCTGCTTCAACCTTGTAGTTAAGGAAGATACCCAGAGGTAAGTGGAGAAACGAGATAGAAAGAATATAGTTTAAAAATGACCCTGAGTCACCTGTCAACATATATCACTCAACAATTTTCTTTAATAAGCAGCTGATACTGGAGTTCTTTTGTTGTAACAACTTAGTTTCCATCCTAGCTAATGCATCTAACTAACAAATACTAAGTTTCCAATTGGTCAAGTTGTACCAGTTTTAACAGCAGGGAGAATAAAATATACAGTTAACTCACAGGGGTCATTGTGAGGCTCAAATGATAATGAAAAAATGCTTTGCAAAGACAGTAATACCATTCGGTATTTAAAAAAAAGAAATGCATTGTGTGAGAATTATCATAAAAGCACATAAAATACAGAAAGCAAAAATTTTTTAAATTAAGGTAGAAAAATGTGAAGGAAATTTGAAGTCCAGTATGTCTTCAATGCAGACCACCTTAATCTACTGCATATAGTCCACATACATGAAAAGGTAGACTTTTTTTCCTTTGGTCTTAGAGTTAAATGTAGGAATATCAGACTTAGCAAGAGGTCAGAATATCTTACATTCCAAAAATACTCAAATATATCACTTTTTTCAAAGTACAGTCTTTAAGACACTTTAAGAACAATGCAAATAAATTTAGACACACAAGTATAATAAAATATCTAAAAATTATCAGTATAAATCTCTTTTAAGATACAGCACATTCACAGTGATATGAAATTCAGCACTGACACCTCTAAAAGAAAACAACTACCACCACTATTAATTAAGCAACTATTATGTGCCAGGCACTACTTATGATTTGATTATACTTATTAATACTACTTATCGTCGTAGTAGTATTAACTTCATTTTGCAAATGAGAAAAAAGAGGTTTAAACATAGTTTAAGGAACGTCTTCTTCCCATTTCTCCAATTCCCAAAGATATGAAACACACAAACACATACGTGCGCGCACACACACACACACACACACACACAGTTTCTCTCTCTCTCTCTCTCACACACACACACACACACACACACACACACACACACACAGCTTGGAGCTCCTTGTAAGTAGGATTATAGTTTATCTACCTTTGTACCTTCAGTATCTAGCAAACTGACTGGCCTATAAATATTGACTGAATCTTTTTAAGCTGTATAACCTAATAAATTTCAAATTTGTGCATACAGCTTTTTAATATTCTTTGTTTCTCCATGAATTATACAAATATCTATGTGTTAAAACCCTGAAATTAATTCTAACGACTAGACATTTTAACAAATATTTGTATTCAAGGGAGACCTCTGCTTACCTGCATCGTGAAGTGCAGTTCTTCCCTGCAGGTCTGCATGTTCAGTGGGACAATTGTACTGTTAAAATATAGAAAACTTAGTAACCTAGGAGAGTTTCATTTTAGAATTAGATATCCAGACTCAGATGAACAGCTGTTATTTAATCTTAAAACATTCCACTTATCAAAGAAGCTAAAGACTATCAGACAATCCTTTAAATATTTTGACATGGAACAAATACAGTAACATTATATAATTAAATTAACAATATTTCACCAAACAGAAAACATATGGTACATTATAATGAATGGCATGAAATACAGGAAAATATGTATTGTTTGGATTTTTTTCCACCAAGAATTAAACTTGAGCTACTGAATCAGAAAAGCAAGTGAGTTTTGCCATGAAACTTCGTAACAAATATGTTTATAAAAGTGTAAGACTAAAATCTTTGATGGAAATTTTAATTTAGCCAACTGGTTAGAATTTTGTGGTTACCCGATTGAAAATATAACAATATTATGTAATATAAATTATCTATGTTTGTATAGAAATATACAGATCCTATGTTGTATGACTTTATCTTACATGATAGCCTAGACAACAGAAAATTCCAGCCTTCAGCTAATGTCAACAGGAAGGTCAAGCCTTTGTTATTTATTTTTAATACACTGAGTTATGCAATTCACTTCCCTCAGAGTTTCTGCTCTTTATTGTCCACATTCCTTCACAAATGATGGAAAAAAATATGTAAGCTCATATTCAACGTTAGTTTACTATCCTCTTTGATCTCAAATTCCAAAAACACATTAAAAACTCATCTGTGATTTGTAGTTGAAATAATAGAGCTAAAGTATTAACCACTTCCACTACCTGTAGAAGTTTTTGTAGACACAACGCATGTCCATACTTAGCAGCCAGGTGAAGAGCATTTCTCCCTATAAAATAAATAATTTAAAATACATATGAAGGATTATCTTCTTCACATGTGAATTGAGGATTTTTAAAGAAATATAATTAGTTTCTTCCAAAACTAGTTGACAAGATATTTAATCTGTAAGCATATTTTCAGTTTCCAAAGATGTTTCATCTAGTTGGATATTCTAATAAGAGATAATATACATACCAAAACAATGAAGGTAGAAAGAAAAATTAATTATACACATCTGTAACAAGCAGGAACTTTGTTGTATTTACCACTATATACCCAGCATGTAGAACAGTACCTAAAACAAAGTAGGTAATTACATACTGGCACAGAGAAAAGGGAAGGGAGAGAAAGACAATGAGGAAAGAAGAGAGAGAAAGAAATACCGAGATTTCATGTAACAGTTCCAAATAGGAAGTGTGGACACTGAAAATTGAGAAAGTTAAGAAGTGTAAGTCATAGAAAGGGTATTCCTTAACTGATTTTCATGCTTCAGCTAAAACTCAGTTTATTATGAAATTGTATCTCTGAAAATCAGACAACTTGTTCAAATATAATTTGTATAAAATGTGCATTTTAAAGGAAATGCCTAAGGGGGTAGACGTTACCAGATAATCTGAAAGGTTAATTCTGAATACCAGAAAAGGTAACTTTAGAAAACTTCCTACCTCCAAACACTATTTTTCCTAGTTATATTTCTTTATACAAACACCTCTTGGATGGTGAAAGATACAAGGATTTCACCTGGCTATTCCAACTTCTAACATTTAATGCTCTTAATTTCCCTCTAATCTCACAAACTTCTTTTCAGTTTATTTTTTAGAGACAAGGTTTCACTCTGTCGTGCAGGCTAGAGTGCAGCCTCATAGCTCAGTGCAGCCTCAAATGTCTGGGCTCAAGCGATCCTCACAGCTCAGCCTCCAGAGCAGCTAAGACTATAGGCTCGTGCCACCATCCACAGCTCACTTTTATTTTGTGTAGAGACAGGGTCTCACTGTATTGCCCAGGCAGGTCTTGAATCTCTGGCCTCAAGGAATCCTGCTGCTTTGGCCTCCCAAAGTGCTAGGATTACAGGCATGAGACACCACACCTGGCCAAAAACTTACAAAAATATAATTTGGAGGCCGGACATCGTGGCTCACATCTGTAATCCCAGCACTTTGAGAGGCCTAGACAGGTGGATTGCTTGAGCCTGGGAGTTTGAGACCAGCCTGGGCAACATAGTGAAACCCCATCTCTACAAAACATACAAAAATTAGTCAGGTGTGGTGGAGTATGCCTATAGTCCCAGCTACTCAGGAGGCTGAGGCCAGAGGATCACTTGAGCATAGGAGGTCAAGGCTGCAGTAGCCATGATCATGCCACCACACTCTAGCCTAAGTGACAAAGCTAAATCCTGTCAGAAAAAAACAAAAACAAAAACACCATAATTTAATTTTACAAGTAGACCTTTTTGCTAGAAAAGTAATTTATGTTTTATTCATCTTGGATGGATAAATAAATTGGCTTTCAACTCTCTGGTCACTTCCGTGTAGCTAACTAACCAGGCTGCAAAACAAAATATACTGATTCCAGGTCTTTCAGGTCTTTCAACGCGTGCAGATACACTATATTCAACCACACCCAAACATCCTCTAATTACAAGTCCATCAGATGTGATCATTTCAAATTTCAATTTGCTCTTGTTCAGAGACAAGTGTCCTACAAACATTCCACATTGTGAAAAATGACTAAAATAACTCTTATGTACATGTAAAGTAAGAGCATGGAGTGGAGATGGTAGGGTTAGGCACCGTGGCAACAGTACCTGGTGTTCAACAATATGCTACAGAAACTTAGTCACAGAAAAATGTCAGGTCAGGACTAAGAAAATACCAAATCCAGCCACTTGAGATATGGCAGCAAAAAATCAAGGAAACAGCAGATCTAAAGCATATTAACATAAATTTGCCTATTCATGGAATCACAGGATAAAAAATTATAAAAACAAACAAAAACCTTTCAGTTCTGGGTCAACTCCTATATTTAATAGAAAAACAAAGTAGAACTACAAAGAAGTAAGCTGTCAACAGTCCCAGAGAAGTGAGCATGTTTATCCTGATAGATAGAAAACTAGTACTCTCATGGAACAGAGATAGCTATATTCAAATACTTAAAGGTCTACCTTTGATGTACAAACTTCTGTTGAAAGATTTTAAAGGACAGACAAAGGTATAAATAAGTGTAAGCAGAAAACTGAATGAGAAAAATATTTTGATTCTCTATTAAAAATGATTTTTTATAAATATAGCTAGGCACAGAATAAGTTCCTTATGAGGCATAATGGTTAAGAATACAGATTCTGACTGCGACTTAGCTACTGAAGGGCCTTGGGTCAAGTGACTTAACAGCTCAGGATCTCAGAATCTCACTGGGTTGATGTGAGGATAAAATGAGTGGGTAAAGTGCTTAGAAGAATAGCTATTAAATGTTATGCACATGTCAGCTATTCTTGTTATTATTTTTGTCACTGATGATAATGTTGTTATGAGGCAGTTGGTTCTCTATCACAAGAAACGTCCAACCAAATGCCAAATAACCTCACAATAGAAATGATTCATTAATCAATAGTATATGAATATAAACTAAATGGCCCCTAATGGTCCTTCAAAATCTGAGATTTTAGGATCCTGTAACACTGCTAGGACCTGCACTAGAATTCAGGTCTCCAGCTGCTCGTCAGTAAAGCAATCCTTTCTCCTAAATTCCCTGTACTTGACCTCTCCCACAATACCTCAGAAGTAAACTCTTTCTCAACTATTTAAAAACAGAAAATTGAGGACATCTCTTTTTAAATCATATTTAGGGCTGAGTAAAAATAGTAGCAGTGGACAGTGTTTGTATTTGGTTTATGTTTTGCAATTAACTACAGAGGCAAACATACCTGCAGTGTCACTGGTTGTAATATCAACTCCATGTATAAGGATGGCATTCAAACACTCAAGATTCCCCTTTGAGGCCACAACATGGAAGCTAAACAAAAAGAAAATATTTGTTATGCTAAGGAAACTACCAAAGGTCACTTTAAATGTTACATTAATGTCACCTCCTTTAACACACACACACACACACACACACACACACACACATTTTAAACATTAGAACACCTGTAAATTTAATTAAAATAAAGAAAGAAACCTATCCCATTTAATAAGGGGCCAATACTTTCTAAAAATACCTGCTTAGAACAAATGAACTATAGTAATATGCAAAAGCCTTAATAAGAGTAAGTTTATACTATAATATCATTAACTCTAAAGTTTATCATTTTAATAGCAAAAGTACTGGTGCTTGGAGCTTAATAAATGCACTGAAAAATTTCTATCAGATTATTTTATTTAGTTTCAGATAGTTTCATTATTTATTTAGTTTAACAGAATGCTGAGGCCAAAGAGAGATCCAAACACTTACCTCTTCTCTTTAGAATTATCAAACTAAACCTGACTTAGAAAAGCCTTCAAAACAACAAGCTAAACTACCCTTAAAATCACAAAAGAACCAGCGCCTTCTTCCCAAACAGTGCCAACTAATTACCAACTACCAACTAATTCTTCCTTTTGTTCAAAGGCCTGGGGACGTGAACAGAAATGATTAAGTTTCCTAATAAGGCAAGTTAAAGTTAAAAAACTAACTTTAAGCCATCAAATACTCAAAATTCTAATTAACAATATTTCATTATTTATTTGATCATCGAATATTTTATTAATCAACATGTACAGAGATATTTTGTGTGCAAGGAGAACTGACATTCTGTGAACCTATGAATTATGCTGAGTTAAAAAAAAAAAAAACAGAACTGCCGTTGACATTGTATAGCACTCTACCAAATCCAAACTGGTAAATACAACAGTTGTTGGCAAAGGATGTTGCACTCAGGTAGAAAGAGAACTGAGGCCTTAAACAAGTGCAATAACCGTTCTGAAGATGCCAGGAAACAAAGGACGTGAAAGTGCTCAGAAGGTGCCAGGATACAGATATACTCTTGTAGCCCACTCTCAGCAGAGGTCTTCCCTGACCACATCATTAAAATTTTCTACATTTCCCCATTCACTCAAACCTTAGTACTCCTAGTTCCCCCAATCCTTGCCTTTATTATTCTATACAGGACTTAATATTTTGTAATACAATAGATAAACTCATTACTTACTTTCTGTATAGTCTATCAACTATAAACTCAATGAAAGCAGGGATTTTTCTCTGGTTTTGCTTCTTATTACAACCCCAGAAACAATAACAGTGCTAGACAAATGGCAAACCCTCAAATATTTGAATAACTGCAAGCTTGGAGACAAAATCTGAAGATAGCTTGCAAATTCATTTCCAGATATTACAAGACTCAGTCTTGCGATGTCATTCATATTATAATGGACATAAATGCAAATAGACCAGGCACTACCAAGTAAAGCAGGTTTGTGTGCAATCTGAATTAGAAAGATGTTTCTGGTAAAAGGAATATTCTTAAGAGTCAGGTAAGTTCTCCTTCTACTAGAATAATTAAATTGCTATAAGGCTGAGTATCTCCACCTTATAATCTCTCTGCCACACTGAAACTGGGAATTATATTATGCAATGTACCATCAGAACTTTTTGAAGAATGCTAATTTCCTTTAAGCAAAGGTAGTCTCCCAACAATCTTAGAGATATCATTGTTTTTGTTGTTTGCTTGTTTACATTTCTTAGCTCACAAAATTTGGAAGACCTCTTTCTTCAAAAGAGATCAACATAATGATGATGTAAAAAAGGGCAGAAATCACAACAAATCTACAATGCATTATTAATGCTGATGTGCTATAAATAGATGTGTTTCCAAAAGAAGATATATCAATCATTAAAACATATGCAAAGAATTGCATGGGAAATTTGAAAAATGCTTTATAAAAAACACTGTTTTACAATTTAAAAAGCAACTCTATGTTTTCTTTTTTAAAAAACAAGACATGGACTTCTGCTTCCGTAACAGGAGATATACGTAACTTGGACAAACGTTACTACTGAGGACAACTAGAAACACTGCACAAAATATGAGCCTTATGCTTAACAGTGTCAGTGAGCTAACAAAATAGTAAAAAATTACTGGGCCAGGATGCAGGGTAGGACGAAGGCTCAGATAACTGAGCTTAATATTTGAGGCCACTTTTTCCCTGGGAACATTTGCTGATTCCAGACAAACAGGAGGCTGAACAGCACTGTGACAGCCCTGAGGAAATGGGGAGACACAAATTGGAGTCTACTGCTCTCCAAGTAGCAGCAGAATTTTTGGTGAATCTTCCCCATCTTGGGTTAGCCCTCAAAGGAGTACCTTAGGAGAGAGGTGAACAGGAAGAAAGCAGATCCTTGCAGTAACTATGGCTAGGCTTCTATTTCATTTTTGAAATCAAATTGACCTCAAGAAGCACATATTCTTTTGTCTTAAATTTATAAATAAATTTCAAAATTAAAAATAATCATTTGAAACAAATTGTTTTTATATTTGCAAATTATAAAGAAAATATATTTGTAATATGTCCCATACTTGACTAAATAAATGCAATATGCTTTAATTAAGAATACAGTGTATGTGTGAGTAAAAAAAAGAGAAATACTTTATTCTATGAATCCTAGAAAGAATTCCAGTCTCTACAATGAAAATCTCAAGACTAACACTCCTCAAATATTTCATAAAGTTCATAGTTCATAGACATTAAATAGTTATAATGGTGTAATTTGATGAACTTTATGAAATAGTTTTTCTAGTTGTCCTCATTAGTAACGTTTGTCCAAGTTACTTATATCTCCTGTTATGGAAGCAGAAGTCCATGTCTTGTTTTGACAAAATAAAGTTCATCAAATTACACCATTATAACTATTTAATGTCACTCAAAATTGAACTTTATATCAAAAACTCCAAAGAAAACTCAGGCCACCATTCACTCAAAACATTCAAAGTATGAAGGGCACAATTGATTTCAGTGACATAGGTCACTGAAAAGTTTCATCCCAAAGAAGATTCCCTTCATCTTTTAACATATTAATATTTGGGGAAAAAAAGAACATGAAGAACAATGTCACTTTTGGATATTAAATTTCACGATTTATACTATGAGCCCTATAAATTAGCTTAAAATTCATTAAAAATTGGGGCAAGATTCAAAATAACCAGTGTTTCCATAGCTATCAAACTGCTACTTGATAAAAGTGAAACATTATGAACTTGAAACTTTTCAAACTTCATTGCTCTTAAAAACTACGTAATTTATAGTCCTGCTTTGTTATCTTTACTGTATTTAATACCTAAGCATTCCAAGGTAGTGACCCACATCACACATTAACTACTCACTTCCTAATATTCATTTCTATATTTAGTATCCGGTTTCCAGTTATAATGTTCAGAATAAACTCATGGGAGTACAAGACTGAGAAGAATTTTAGGAAATGAGACTTTTCACCTCTAACTTTGGAAGAGGTCCCAGATAAGGTTTTAAATGCTGTAAGTATAGAGTCATAACAGACCTTAGATCTACACTTTAACCCAGCTGCTCCCCACCCACAACAAGAAGGGAAATAATGAAGATTTGAGATGGGGAGGGGGAGAAGACAGGCATATGGTTCATAAGCATATATACAACTAGCTGTTCTCCTCAGTAACAAAAAACAAAAGGGCGGGATTATTACCTGTATCTCCCTAAACCACACTGGTTATTCTGCCTCCTTTCTGCTCTAAGCATTCTCATTTAAACAAATTATCCAAGTATAAAAATGGATTGGGGACTGGGAGAAAAGATAGTAGGATTTACAGAACTCTTCAAAGACAGAAAGCTTGGGTTCACATTCCAGCTCTGTGACTTTACCTGAAATGAGACCAAATTATTTAACCTCCATAAACTTTTTCCCACTTCTTTTATCAGGCTGCTTCGAAGAGCAAATATGATAAGGAATATAAAAAAGCTTATAATTAAAATGCACCAAATAATCTCAGGCTGTGGTTTGTCACAGGGCTTAAACAATTCTAGACCACTGGATAATATTCTAGTGTTTTTTCTAGACTGGAAACTTTTAAATTGAGAAAAATTATTAGTTTGTTTGAAAGATTTTATAGTGCAGGTTTTGACAGAATTTCTTCATAAGCAATAATTTCTTAATTCTTAATAAGAATTTCTTAATTGATAACCACAATTCACAAGTTTCATTTGTATCCCCAGACTATCCAAATTCCCTTCAGACATGCTTTTATCATCAATAATACTTACACAGATCTGCCTTCCACATCCAGTTTGCCTGGATTGACCCCCTTTTTAGCAAGGATTGAGGACACTTTTTCTACATCCCCTCTTTCTGCTGCTTTCATCAATCGGTCATCATATTTATTCCAATCTGTTGCATGCTACAAAAAGGAAAAAAAAAGTAAATATGGCATACTACATTAGTTAAGATTTTCTAAAGAAGGAAAGAAAAGAGAAGGGAAAATAGTACTGCATAATACATCACTTATTTTCTAATTCCATTCCAAATTTCCTTCTCCCTTCTGTGCTAACTTCATTAGGAGAGCAGAGTTATAAAATCTTCCCAAAACACATGATATACAAGAAACATTTAAAATTATACTTTTGAGGGAAAGTATGTTTCTTTTGTTCTCTGCTCAGTTCTCTTTGCCTTTGGGGCAAAAAAAGGAATTAATAACTACTGAACACCTACCCTGTACCAGGCACTAAAGTCCCAATCAACCCTAGTAAACTAAAATTATTATTTCCATTCAGCAGATAAGAAAAACCAAGGCCCCAGGAACAGTAAATGTCTTAAGTGTTCAAGCCCAACCATGACTTCAATAGTTCTAAAATCAGTGTGCTTTTCCCATACCCTTTTGGATTTCAAATCACACTTTCAGATTTGGCTCTGGTTACATATTTCCTAGGACTCTTAGATGCAGTGGAATTCTATACACATTTTAAGAAACTACCCCCTCCCCAACCCCCATACACATTTATTTAAAACGTACTGTTGGAAATATATTTATGGAGGCAAATTATATATTCACAAACACACATTCTACAGAGGAAGCAATTCATTATGTTTATATATTAGAATCAAATGAAACTTTTACATAGAAAAAAGTAAAAATGACAGACTCTAAAGTATTAACTGCTTAAAATCTGAAAATATTAAGATTACAGGTTACTTTCATTTTCTCCCTTTTTACATTCCACATGTATTGTTTTATAAAAAAATAGATTTTTAATTTTAATAAAAATTCTGTGTATGTATATTTAGAAGATTAAAGGTGGGGTTTTTATGGAGGGTGTCTCATATAACATACATTTTAATTGTATCAAGGTTATATTTAACTTTGATCAGAGAAAATTCTGAGTCAATCACTTAGATCCTTTCTCAATAAGCAGAAATGTTGGAACAGAGAACTAAAATACATGTTACTTGAACAGGTGCTATTTTAGCCTTTTAAAATATTATACCAATTTACTAGTAAATTCTGTACTAAATCCAGTATTATTTCTAGAACAACAACAAAAAAAGATCTGATATTTTTCACTTAACTTACAAAATAAATCATATGGCCACAAATACCCTAACAAATCTCTGAGAAAAATACTGAATCACCTGAATATCCTCTAAATGTTTGATCAATATGATAATTTTATATTTACTATTCCCTATAAACATAAAGTAAAAAAAAAAATCACCATCACCAATTTTCTTGTTAAACAACTAATGTAAAATTAAATATTTGATGTAGAAAATGAATATGAAAACTGAGTATGAAAAAAGACAAATACATTAAAATTTTAACTCACTCCTGAAATTTAATATTTAAATGGAATCTGGTTCAAGTACCCACACAGATTTTAGAATTGTCTCTAAATTAGTTAAATTTCGTGCTGAACCCACTTCCTCCTAACTTCAAAGTTTAAACTGCCAACTATAACCATAGAATAACTTTACCTATGGGCTCCAAGTCTAAACTACATTTTACACATCACCTTTCTTAAGCTTTAAAACAAAAACAAAACAGTTTACTGACTCTAATTTGGGGAACGGTAATGGATATAAGCTTATGAGACATTGTGTTTTCAAATGCCTAAAAAATTAAATCATGTTTAATACACAAATGCTTGCTCTAGATTGATTAGTCTAGCCTTACAATTAAAACAATCTCAAGTTTATTTCCAAGTAATCTTACTGGTGGAGAAAAGAGCTATTTAAATCACCAAAAAGTTGTAAAAATCCAAAAGTAAGGCTTTCTTTAAAGATAATTAAATGTGATTAAAGTCTCACATTAGCATATCATTTTCAGTTCTATACGAAGCACCATTTTCAGCTCTGGTTCACTGTCACTTAACAGTAACATGGTACAATTATTAAGATTTTATCATATGCTTTTTAAACCCAGAGAAAGAAAGAAGAACTTTTGTTTTCTATTACTAACCCCAATCTACTAATCAACTAAATCAGTAAGAAAATAATAAAACAAACCAAATTAATAAATCAGTAGTGCATTTTCAAAGAACACAGTTCAAAAAGCCTAACCAATAATCTTTTGTTAAACTAGGCTACTGGTATACCTACTCTGTTCTTAGGAGCACAAGAAAACCAACAGTTCATCATAGACAGGATTTAGTTTCTTGTTGCTAACGGCAAACTACTTTGCATTAAGTTACAAATCTCTGTAGCTCACAAAGCAAACCCTCAAACAAACTCCTAACAAGTGACTCAGTCCCTCACATGCTGTGCTACACTTAGCTTGGATCTCTAACGATATTTTCTTCGTCTTCAGGATCCTTCTCCGCCTTCATAACGCTCGAATATTATCTTCCTTGCAATGCAGCACTTGATTAAGAGCAGCCCCAAGTCAGGTACAGTAACTCTGTCTATTTCTTATTCTTTAGAACCTAGCTATCTTTCTAAGTTGTCCCTTTCTGGGACCTCTCTGGAAAACTTGAACAGCACTCTGCATCCTGCTGCCTCAACACTGCAACACAGACGCTGCAGTGCATGATAAAACTGTCCACATCCGAATCGTCCAGTAAACAGTGTGGAGCCTGTCTCCCATTGGTTGAGTTTTATTTTAGATTCCATAGGACTTGACAGCTGAAAGATAGAAAGGAGCAGCTAAGAATATATTGTAAATGCATGCTTTTCCTCTGAGTAATAAATTTCAGGTCTACTGGGGAAAATGACTCAAACATATTGTAAAATATGCTTATTATATCAAAGCAAATTGTGTGACATAATGACAACATTTTAAGAGACAAATTTGGTTATTCCACAAAACAGTATTTAAAACCAGTTTCAGTCTTAGGATCATCTAACATGAAGTTATAATAGCCTTGACAAACAGAATATAAAATTCTATTTTAAGCAAACGTGTCACACTTTAAGGAAACACACACAGTAACACTTTCAAATTTTCTCCATTTTATTTTGTACCCCTATCAGTCTCATTCTGCATACAACCAGGTTTCAGTTTACAACTGCTGCCAGTCTGTCTCCTAGCATGTTAAATGAGAACAGCCAGAGGCACTGCCAAAACATTAAATAGAATACATCATGATGAATACTTTTCAACAAATTATAAATTTAACTCATTACTTTTGATTTCCAAGTTTAGTGCCCTGCCTAATATGACAAGTAAATATTTTATTGGTGGAAAGTCAAATTACCTGGATTCATTGGATTAAAAAAAAACTGATTAAACACTAAAAGAGGCAAATACACATCAGACAATGAGCTAGACTAATTTTTAAAAACCTCCATTTGGGGACAAAGCAGATAACTTCTCTGCATTCTCTATGATAGCATACTTGTATCAATATTTCTTATATTACCAAGGCCAGTGCAAGCTCAGGGTTTTTGTTGTTGTTTTTATTTTTATTTTTTTACCATGTTCTCATTACCACAATAGAATGAGAATAATTTATACTTCCTCCAAAAAGACACATTTGGGAAAATTATCTCATGGGAATGCAAAACATTCTAACACAAGTGTTTATAGAAAGGAGATAGCTGCTATATTATAGATCATGCTGCCCATTAAAAATTCTGCTATGAAGTTCCACAAGAAATGCGTTTCCTACTATTTAACTTTAAAACATTAGGCCTATATTCTAATTATAAAATATATAAGGGTCATAGACCATATCTTGTTTCTGAAGCAATGATTTTTCCCCCCAGACCATAAGATACCACAATGGATTCATTTGGCTAACCCAGAGACTCTGTCCAGTCTATTTCACCCTTCTTCAAAGGAAATCTGTGATGGAACTCAGGCCCTGTCCTTTGAGTAACAAAGCAAGCACATTCTTTCTAGAAATAGGACAGCAAAGGCAAAGGAAGGGGGAAACCAGCAACAAGTAACTAAAGCCATATAAGGAGCTGCCCATCCTCAGGAGATAGGATTTGTGTGTCCTAGTATTATGGATGTCTTGAGCTGCCTGCCACCTCCCCAGCCTCTGTGGCTTAATCTCCTATGGCTGCTCTCACAGCATCCTTCATAGCTATTTCCCAAGAGCCCTAAGCCAATTTCCACCTTTGCTGTCCCCTGTCCCTATAAAGTTCTTCCTCCCCTACTTTCAGGTTCTCCAATGTCACTTCCTCAGAGAGGGCTCCTCAGACCTCGGCATCTAGACAGCCCCTGTCCTACTCTATCCCACCACTTCTTTATCCTTGTGCCCTGTTTAATTTGTCTGCAAGGAGTTCATCAGTATCTGCCATTATATCAGATGTTTACCTGTTCATTAGTTTACTGTCTATCTCCCCAGCTCCATTCTAATTTGACTATATCTAAGGTTTCTTCTGTGTCTGGTTTGAAACTATAAAACTAATTTTTCAGTAAGTAATTTGGTAGTCACTAGATTCTTACCCACCTTAAGGACCAGAATCCATATCTGCTTCATGAATCCTTTCCTCTCTGACTAAATTGTTAAATAGGCTAAATCTGTAACACACATTTACCAGCAACATTGGTTCCCAGTAAACTATCCACATTCAGACAACAAATATCTATTGACCTGAGATGATGGCAGTTAGCCCATGAGTGGCTCAGTTGATTGCAACTGAGCAAACGATTCTACTGCTCATTGTCAATAAAAGATTCTTCTTCACACTTACTCCCGCACATCCCATACCGCAAGCTTTTCTTTACCAGTCTACAAATCTCACTGGACTCCTCAAAAAGCACTTTAGTTAAAACACTTGTTCTTCAGAATTTTGCCTGACTCAAAAGTCAGGCAAACCTGGGTTCAGAGTCCAGCTCTGCTACCTACCTGCTGTATACCACTGGGATAATTTATTCACACTTTCTAGACATCAGTGCCCTCAACTACAAAGCAAAGATAACAATAGAGAACCTATCTGTGTAAAATCAAATAGCTAATAGATGTGAATGATCTCAGTACCAGGCACGGTAGATGTTTATGCCCTAAAATTGTAGGCACTGGCGATAGTCACAAGGTGTCCTGCTCCGGGTCAGAGTTACTGCTGAAAGAAAAACTTCAGCTAAATTAAATTTAAAGGAGTTTAATTGAACAATGAACAATTCAGAAATCAGGCAGCCCCAGAATCACAGCAGATTCAGTGAGACTCCAGGGATGCCTCGTGGTCAGAACAAATTTACAGATTAAAAAGGGAAATGATGTATAGAAATCGGAAGTGAGGTACAGAAACAGCTGCATTGGTTACAGGTTGGCGTTTGCCTTATTTGAATACAGTTTGAACACTCAGCAGTGTGAGTGGTTGAAGTACGGGTGCTGGGATTGGCCAAGACTCAGCTATTGTTATGGACACATACTCCTAAATTAGGTTTTCAATCTTGTCTATCTATTAAGTTAGGTTACAGTTCATCCACAAGGACTCAAATATAGAAATATGGAGTCCTTCTCAGGCCATATTTAGTTTGCTTTAACATTGCTAATCAGAAAAACACTTTTAAAAATTAACAAAGAAGTAAAAAAAAAAAGTTCAAGCATTTATTCTGCCTTTCCTACATCAACTGTACCTCAGGATAACCAAATAGTTGATTTAGGTAAGTTTATCTTTATAAAAGGATTATAGCTTTAAAAAAAAAAAAAAAAAGACTAATAGAATGTCACCCAACTCAATAAATCTAGGCAACGATCCTCGGTGACTGCTAACATTACAAGAAGATAACCAAATCTTAAGCACCTCCTGATGGTCATATGCCATCCTATCACCACGTAAGAAGTAGCTTAGGAAAACATTTAAAAGTAAAAATCCAACCAAACCTCTAGAACTAACAATTTACAAGAAATACAGGGGACAGAAAACTATAATAAACTATATCACAAAGACTGCATCACAGGATGTAATCAGAAAGACATACCATAGAGTAAACCATGGTTTCTTAAACAAAATATGGTAAGATTAAAAAGACAGAATTTAATATATAGATTAAAAGTGACTTCAGAAACCTATCAAGCAATCATAAGTCATAGGACTTAAGTACCCTGATTAAACAAACTGTATCTGTAAAAATGAAACAATTGAGAAAATAAGACTACTGATGGGATATTAAATGACATTAAAGAATTACAGTAAACTGAGGTTTCTGATGTGATAATTGTTTCCTAAAATCCCCATGTTTTAAAAATATATATTAAAATATTTTTAGATCAAATGAATCAAGTGATAAGACGCCTGGTATTTGCTTCAAAAACAATCAAAACAATCAAGGGGCAAACCTAATCCAATAGTACATTTAAAAGATTATACACCATGTTCAAGTGTATAATCTTTATTCCTGGAATGCAAGGACATGTCAAGATATGAAATTCAATGTAATATACCACCTTAACAGAATAAAGGCCAAAAATCACAACGATCATGTAAGTTCATAGAGAAAAAGCATTTGACAAGACTCAACATCCTTTCATGATAAAAATACCCAAAAAACTGGGACTAGAAGGAAACTGCTTCAATATAATAAAGACCATATAGGAAAAGCCTACTGCTAACATCATACTCAACTGTGGGAAACTGAAAGCTTTTCCTCTAAGATCAGGCAGAAGACAAAGATGCTGTTCTTGCCATTTCTATTTAGCATAGCTCTCAAATGACATGACCTTATTTTAAAAAAAAAAAACTCTAAAGATTACACATACACACACAAATGAAACAAAAACCTGTTAGAATAAATTCAGCAAAGGTTTGGGAGAGAAAAATCAGCACACAAAAATCAGTTGCATTTCTGTACAATAACAGTGAACAATCCAAAAACAAAATTAAGAAAACAATTCCATTTACAATAGCATCAAAAAGAATTAATTCTGAGGAATAAGCCTAATCAAATAGGTAAAAACAAAAACTGTACACTGAAAATGACAAAACATTTTTGAAATTAAAGAAGGGACAAATAAATCTAAAGATATCCCAGGTTCACAGATTCGGAAAATTTAATACCGTTAAGATGTCAATACCACCCAAGGCAATCCAGAAATCAGTGCAATCCCTATCAAAATCCCAATGGCATTTTTTGCAGAAATAGAAAAATAAATCTTAAAATTCATATGGAATCTCAAGGGATCTCAAATAGGCAAACAATCTTGAAAAGGAAGAAGGAAGTTGGAGGCCTTACACTTCCTGATTTCAAAGCATATTACAAAGCTATAGTAATCAAAATAGTGTCACAGTGGCATAAAGACAGACATATAAACCAATGCAATAAAGTCAAGAGCCCACAGATAAACCCTCATACAATAATCAAATGATCTTCAACAAGGTGCCAAGAGCACTCAATGGAGAAAGAACAGTCTCTTCAACTGTGTTGGGAAAACTGGATATCCACATGCAAAAGAATAAAGTTGACCCTTTATCTTATATCAGATGCAAAAAATGACTCAAAATTGAAGACCTAAACATAAGACCCCAAACTATAAAACTGCTAGAAGAAAACTCAGGAGAAAACTTCATAAATTGGATTTGGCAATGATTTCCTGGATGTGACACCAAAAGCTCAGCTACAAAAGCAAAAATAGACCAATAGACCAATGAAACTATATCAAACTTCTGTGCAGCAAGGGAAACAATCAACAGAATAAAAAGACAACCTAGAGAATGCACAGAAATATTTTCGAATCACATATCTAATAAGGGGCTAATACATAAATTACATTTTTAAATTACATGACTCAACACCAACAAAGATTTAAAAATGGGCCAAGGACTTGAATAGAGATTTCTACAAAAATAATAAACAAATAGCCAATAAACATATAAAAAGATGTCCAATGTCACTAATCATCAGAGAAAAGCAAATCAAAACCACAGTGAGATATAACCTCACACTCATTAGGCATACTAACATCCCCCAAAAAAGGTAATAAG
The DNA here is from genome assembly GCA_963574635.1 of Cheracebus regulus. NCBI lineage: Eukaryota > Metazoa > Chordata > Mammalia > Primates > Pitheciidae > Cheracebus > Cheracebus regulus. Next base: position 23,575 of record CAUYQU010074738.1, read on the forward strand.
AACAAGTGTTAGCAAGAATGTGTAGAAATTAGAACCCTTGTGCACTGTTGAGATTGTAAAATAGTGCAACTATGATGGAACACATATGGTGATTCCTCAAAAAAATTATAAACAGAACTACTATATGATTCAGCCATCCTACTTCTGAGTATATATCCAAATGAGTTGAAAGCAGGGTCTCATAGAGATATTTGCAAATTCATATTCATAGTAGCGTTATTCACAATAGCCAAGAGGTGGAAATAATCTGAATGTCCATTGATGATTAAATAGATAAACAAAATGTGGCATATACATACAATGGAATATTATTTAGCCTTTAAAAGGAAGGAAATCCTGTCACATGCTACCACATAGATGAACCTTGAAAACATTATGCTAAAAGAACTCAGCCAGTCAAAAAAAGACAAATACCGTATGATTTACTTACATGAGGTACCTAAAGCAGTCAAATTTACAGAAACAAAACAGAATGGTGGTATCAGGGCTGTGGCAGGGGCACAGATGGGGAGCTATTGTTTAATGGGTATAGAGTTTCAATTTTGCAAGATGAAAAAGTTCTAAAGATTGATTGCATAACAATGTAAACATATTTAACATCTGAATTTAAAATGGTAAAGATAATAAATTTTTATGTTATGTGTTTTCAGTACAATTAAAAAAATAATAAAAACATAAATGCAATCTCTCACAATACCATCTTTTTTTTTTTGAGACAGAGTCTTGTTCTATCACCCAGGCTGGAGTGCAATGGCACAATCTCAGCTCACTGCAACCTCCACCTTCCAGGTTCAAGCCATTCCCGAGTAGCTGGGGTTATAGGCGCACAACACCCATGTTTGGCTAATTTTATGGTATTTTTAGTAGAGACAGGGTTTTGCCAGGTTAGCCAGGCTAGTCTTGAACTGCTGACCTCAAGTGATCTGCCCACTTCGGCCTCCCAAAGTGCTGGGATTACAGGTGTGAGCCACTGTGCCCAGCTGGCCTATTGCATGATTAATACTAATATTAACTTTTTAAAATCAATCAGGGATTTGGGAGTATAGATAAAACAAGATTGGCCACAGGTAACTAACTGTTAAAGCTGAGTCGTAGGTTCATGGTAATTCATTATAGTAAACTATTCTCTCAACTTCTGTATATTTCATTCACTGTTAATACATGGTCCAATAAATTGGCTGATGTACACATTTTTAAATTGCATTAGATCATTATCACCAATGCCTTTCACTGAGTCCTTAATGTGTCAGGAAAAGCAGCATACCCTTTCCACTCTAATCCTTTAACAAAAGATTCCTCTCTGCTTCAAAAGAAAATATTAACATTTCAACGTATCTTGGTGAGTTCACAGTCATATACTTACAAGGTAAGCCCCATAATATCAAATGAAAGCCTTCTAAAAGAAGTAGTAAATTTTTTGAGGGGTATTAATGTTTACCATATTTTATAAAAAGTAAATTTCTACAGTCAGTTATTATGTTGGTTTGAAAAGGAGACATTCATCTTATTCAGAATGCAGCAAGCCAAAGTATCTAAGGTAAAAGGCAAAATATAGTTGTTTCTAATAACAAACATTTTAACACAAATCAGTTATTTCACTAGGTAGATCTAACTGGATAACTTTAAACTCTAAATCAACATAAAAGAAATCACTTAAAACTTTTGATACTGACTCTCATATTAATATTATAAATTCATAACTTTTCCAGAAATGATATGTATAAATTTAAATTTGAAAAGTAATGTATGTTTAATATAGAAAGCTTAGAATACATTTAAGTTTATAAATGAAAAAGAGATAACCCACAATTCTACCATGCATGCAGAAATAGCCATTATTAAAAATTTTACATCTAGACTTTTTTCTATTAAAAAGTCTAAACAAGATTTCTTTAAGCCTCTGAGTTCAATATTGAATACTAATTTATTCAATATTTAGGTCAGAAAGTCTCCTGATAAGAAATTTATAGATGCAAATAAATAAGCAGACTTTAACATACATGCAAATCCATATGAAATACCTTATACTGTTTAATAGGTAGACTCAATAGAGCATAGCTAAAATGATTAGGTGACTAGTTTTAGCCTAAAGGCAATTTATACAGAATGATAGCAAAACCTTTATAGAAAACTGCTTAAAGCCAAGAGGAGTCATCCTGAACAAATGTATCTAATTCACAGATCTTAATAACTTTGGATATATATAATAATGGATCCCTTTAAAAATCTAATGAGACAGAGCACGGTGGCTCTCAAGTATAATCCCAGAACTCTGGGATCACTTGAGCTCAGGAATTGAGACCACCCTGGGCAACATGAGGAAACCCTGCCTCTACAAAAAACACAAAAACTTAGGCATGGTGGCACACACCTGTAGTCCCAGCTACTTGGGAGGCTGAGGTGGGAGAATCACCTGGTCCTGCGAAGTCGAGGCTGCAGTGAGCCAAGTTCATAACACTACATTCCAGCCTGTCTGTTAGAGCGAGATCCTGTCTCCAAAAACAGAAAAACAAAAAGTCTGACAAAAGCAATGGATCCTCTTTTTATTTATAATTGCATATAAGCACTTTGTGAGATAGGAAAAACCAAACTTTTCCCAACTCTCACATTCACCACAGAATACTTCTGTGACCAAATGCAGAAAGGAGCAATTCTCCAGCACACATCATCTTGGTTTCCTACAATTTAACTCATTTCTGACATTAGCTACCTATAGATAGTGTCAGATCCCACAGAGCTACAGACTCAGTCCCATAAGACTGTCACTCCCACCCTTCAGATGCCAATTACAAGCCCCAGGTTGTGACCTGTGCTTCTGACCAACCATATACTTACTTGCTAGAGTAGCTAACAGGATTCAAGGAAACACTTTACCTACACTTACTCATTTATTGTAAAGGATATTACAAAGCTTGCAGATGGAAGAGATGCAAAAGACAAAGAATGTGGGAAGGGGCAAAGGACTTTCTTGCCTTCTCCTGGCTCACCATCCTCCAGGTTCCTCCACGTGTTCAGGAACCAGGAAGCTCTCTGAACTCTCTCCTTTTGGGGCTTTTATGGATGCCACATTACATAGGCATAACTGATTACATCACTGGCTGTTGGTGATAACTCAACCATCAGCCCCTTTCTCCTCCCCTGAGGTTGGGGTGGGCTGAAAGTCCCAACCCTCTAATCATGCTTTGGTGTTTCTGTAAGACTAGACCGCATACTGAAACTATGCAGGGGCTCCCAGTCATCCAATTAGCATACAAAAGACACTCTTATCTCTCGGGAGATTCCAAGGGTTTTAGTAGTTGTGTGCTGGAAACCAGAGGCAGGGATCAAATATATCTCTCTTGTTACACTGAAGCAGGAGCAGCCGCAAACAAACCTCTGGAACACCAAACAGGGAAGGAAGTAGTGATACCTTAAAGACCAAGCTCCTCAACAAGAAAATCCTTGCCTTTTAAAGGCTTACAATTCTAGAAATTACATGTGAAAGGGTCTTTATCCATGGAGGAGTGGGGTACATGACTAGGTGGCGGTTTGATCATGTATAAGAAGGCAAAAACAATGCCTTCTGGAAAGATTCTTCCATACCATGTCTTCGATCTACAAGAGTGAGATTAAGGGTGGCCCCTGGTCTGCCAGCCTTTACTTCTCCTATTGAAATGCAATGTAGAAGTCTAGAGGGAAGGGTCTTAGAAGCTTAAGAGGATTAAGAGTCTCCTTCCTCCTTTCTCAACATCATATCACAAGCACATATTCAGAAAACTTCATATTTATTTTCAAAGGGTTCATTGACCTCTTTTACTCAACATAGAATCCATAAACCCCCAAATAAATTTTTAAACTCTAATATACGAGAAGCAGCAAAAAAGGGGGTATATTTTATGTAATATTTATAAAATAAGTACCAAAGAACTGCCAGAAGACTGGATAATTTATTTGCTCAATAAAAATTAGGCCAGGTGCGGTGGCTCACACCTGTAATCCTAGCACTTTGGGAGGCCGAGGCGGGAAGATTACTTGAGGTCAGGAGGTGACGACCAGCCTGACCAACACGGCAAAACCCCATCTCTACTAAAAAAGAACAACAACGATAACAGCAAAAGAATTTGTTGCAAAGGGACATAAATATTTCACCTATATGCAAAGGGACACAAGCATTTCATTCAACATTCAAATATGTATAATCAATTGATAGTGCCAAGCCCCATTTAGGGTGCTAGATATACTAGGGGGAAGGAAAAAGACATGATACCTGGCCTCAAGTAGATCTCAGGAATTAAACCCAGTCACTTTCTTTAGCTGATCTCACAGTATAGTAAGGCAGACAGACACATATATACACACGCACAAAACAACCACAGTATACTATAACACCACCACAATAATTATATGTGTAATACAGAAATAGTTCAAAAGAGGTAAAGTCAGAAAAGTTCTATAGAGAAGATGACTAACCTATCTATCAAAAGGTAAGCAGAAAATCACCAGGTTTGAAATACCACCACAGATTTAGGAAACTACAAACACAATGTGTGGCCTTTTATGGTCTGCAAAGCACTTTATATTCATGATATATGTATCCATTAAAATCTACATGCAAATGACTCACATATGTATACATTAAACTGCAACGACAACATGTGGCCTTTTATGGTTTTATGTATTTACAACTACAAACACAACGTGTGGTCTTTTATGGTCTACAAAGTACTTTATATTCGTGACATATGTATCCATTAAAATCTACATGCAAATTACTCATATGTGTCCATTAAAATCTACATGCAAATGACTCATATGTGTCCATTAAAATCTACACACAAATGACATATTTGCAACCCAAGCTTCTCTAATCTCCAGGCATATATATATATCTCCATATACCGTCTTCATGATTCTTCTTGTTTTAAAAGCACCTACATGTCCCAAATATGAAGGGACATGTTCTTCCTCCTGAATTTTGATCCTATTCCAAGTTTCACTAATACAGCAAAGATACCAGAATCCATCTGGTTGCCTGTAGACAGAAATCTAGATATTAATCTTGATACCTTCCTTCCTTTGTCCCCATCACCAAATCCTGCTGATGTTACCTCCCCATCTTACTGAAATCTACCTGCTCATCTCCATGTCCATCGAAATTACCCTATTCCAAGTTAGCACCATCCCTCACCAGGATAGCTGCATTTATCTCCTAAATGGTTTGTTCCTGTTCATTCTAGCCCCTTTCCTTGTGTTCTCCACACTGCAGTCAGTAATTCTTCTAAAACAGAAACCTAATCATACTACCACCACCAGCACTTCCCTATATCCTATCCCACCCAGTTAAAATTCTTTCAGTAGCTTTCTATTGCTTGTAGGATAAATACAAAGTTATTTGATGGAGTCTAAAAATCCCTGCACAGTGCTGCCCTCACTTGCCTCTTCATATCATATGGAAAGTTAACAATGTTTCTCATTTCATACATCAGAAATGGAGTCACTAGATTAGAGGATTTGGTCTGCTATAAGGCAACTGTAATTAGTTGCAGAATGATTAAAGAATCCTGTTGTTTTGACTTTTTGCCCAGTGCTCTTTCTACTAATTAAGCTATTTCCATTTCTCTAATCATCTGAAAAAATTCTTCAATGCAAAAATGAAGGTATCTTTTTAAAATTTCAACATAATAAACTTAGATGTCCTTTATAGCAAAAAGGATGAAAACTTCCATATTTGCCTATGCAAACTTTTATGAAGTACCTACTACTGTCAGCCACGGAAGGCGGCCCAACTCTCTCTTCTCATGGAACTTGATATTCCTATGAAGAAAGACAGAAAGTAAGCAACTAAAGAAAACAAACTATCACGTAAGAATAGGGAAGGAGATGTTATGAAAATGTTGAGAGTTGACTGTTCGGTTGGATAACTGGAAAAGGCTGTTGTAAGAACTGGATCTTGATGGTGATCTCTGAATGACAGGGAATTTATATCCCAGACAGTGGGAACAACTAGGGAAAGGAGTTTGACATGTCTGAAAGAAGGCTAATGTAGCTGATGCATAATGAGTAAGACCAATCCCAGGATGAGATAAGAAGGCAGGCACCACCAGATCTATAACATGGGGTTCCTCGGTTTTATTAAAAACATTTTTCAAAAGGGACTTCTTGAAGGATTAAGGCAACTGTATTTTCATGAAGTTCTTTTGGTCACTTTGGAATCAAGTCTACAAAAATAATTCGTCCTGACATACTATATTTTTTCACTTCCAATAATTTATATTGAGCCATATTACCAGTTGAATCTTAACTTGCTTTGAAATGTTTACAAGATTAATCAATTATTTTAATAGACATCTTATATACCTCACCCACTTCAGACCCAGAAATCTAAATAAACTTTGCAATGAACAATGCTAAAAAAAAATCTAGTATAAAAATAGCACTCCCCAAAACAGAGTTTCATAAACAGTCACTATCCTCTAGATAAGGTTCCAAGAAAAGAAAGTCTTCTCCAGTGGGAAAATACATGTATCTTAAATAAAACTAAACATCATTGATGTTTAGGCAAACTCCCCCAAAACATCGAATTAACAAAGTATAACAGGCTTCTATAGCACCCTATAAGTACCAACATTCTCCGTTACACAAGCTCTATCACAATTCAAAACAACAGAGCAAAGCTTGCGAAGCATAAACATTCCTTGAAGATTAGGCTGCACAATTAAGAACTGTTCTACAGTTCATTGGATTGATGATGGTTAGAAATATTTCCCCCATTCCATTTAGTCCAAAGGTGATTTATTCCTCCCACTTATATAACAGAAATTAGAGCTTATGTAATAGAAAAGAAAAAAAAAATGTTAAAATATACCAGGAGAACAAAAGCTGTACAGCCAGCTTCTTTCTCCCTGACCCATGACTCTCTTCTCTTTATTATTTCCCTTATCCTTAGTTAATTATGCTTCATTTGCTTCTGTTATCCTTCCACCGTATGACTTGAAAGTATGTAGTTTGGCCTCAATGGAACAAACAGAGGAAAGGGAAAATTACATCCTATCAATCATTTTCCTGACCAAGGCAAGAACAGGCTTAATCTCACTTTGCTGGCTTCTTCTACATAAAAATATAAAGGACAAAAACGATGCTGATGTTTTAAATAATAAATCTAACCTCCTTGGCATTTAAGGTGGCTATGAAATATGAAAAAAAAAATTCAAAGAACTGGAGTCAGAAAGATTCAGAAAGCACTGTTTTGCCAAGATTTCCTAACCACCCAGTTTGATTCTATTCTAGTCTGTTATGTAAATACCAGACTGTCTACCCCTCCCTAATGCAGGTATTTGTTCCTTTATTAGAACTGTCTAGGCACTTAAAAGAGTTTATTTAAAATACAGACAAGATGTGGCTTCTCCAAGTTTAACAGTTATCAGTTGTACGTAATATTACTTATTTTACCCTTCCTCAAGAGAAGATGGATTAAATTACTAAGTAAATATAAACATAGATCTCAAACAGAACAAATTATAATGCATATCATACAAGAATGGAGCTCTCGGGCTGGTTAAGATTTTGTTTAATATTCCCTTAAAAATGCTAAGCAACTGGTTATCTGAAAAAAATAAAGTTTGTTTCCTTGATATTTTTTGAAAAGTGTATTCAAATTAGAGTTCTTAAAAAGCCTAAATGTCATAAGTAAAATTTTTTAAATATAAAGCTAAAAACCAGGGAGAGTCATTATGCCTTCTATCCCTACACATACCAATGAACATAGTAATACGGCAAGTTATAACAAATGTTTTTGCCAATGTTTGATATATATCTCAAGAAAGGAGAGTTTTAGAAAGCATTCTATGTTTATTCCCAAGAAAGTAAAAGGCAAAATACATACACTTATTAAAGAGCCTCTAATGGAGTTGATCACAAAGAAAACCAACAAAACGTATTTTTGTACCTTTGGCTTTTTCTTGGCTTTGCAAATAAATATTAATTAAACAAAAATATGTTACTACAACTCAAAAGATTCCTCAAGTACTAAACTGAAAACAACAAACATTATACTATTAGCCAATATTTTTAGAATCTCAAATGGGAATTATCAGGTTATATATATAAAAGCAGAGGGTTATAGGAAAGCATATATTTTTGTAAACACATGAGAAATTAGCTGCTCCTCCTTTATTAAATAATACTTCTGCACACATGCATAACTTCCCCCAAACACAGCTATTTCACACAGCTATTTCTCCTTCCAGTGAGTCTTAATACATATCTCCCATATTAAAAATACATGGCCAAATTAACAATGAGAAAGAATGTTTGTTCTCACATTTATGTCTATAATAAAAACATAGCATTATAAATAAGGATTCTATTTCAAAATTGTTTAGGAAAACTTCTAAGTGTTGTATGTACATAATTATTAAACTTGAAGAAGAACCCTTCAAGTTAAGTCAGACCATTATTTCCACTTTTCAAATGGGGAATAAAGAAGCTAACTAATTTACGGCAGTGAATGATACAGCCGTTATCCATTCCTTTCAGTGCCATAAGCCCATCCCTTTGTAATGTGATTGTGCCACTCCTCTCATCAAGAAATGGCATTTATTTCCTCATCCGTTGAATCCAGCCTGGACTTGTAACTTAATTTGACAAATAGAATGTGGCAGAAGTGACCTTGCAGGACTTCTGAACCTAGGTCTCAAGAGATCTTGCTGCTTCCACTCTACTCTGGGAATATTGCTAGCATGCTGTGAACAAGCTAGCCCCCTTGAGGATAGGAGAGCATGACAGAAAAAGAGCCCAGCCACCCAGCCACCCAGCCACACCAGCGAACATCATGTGCCAGACATTATCAGTGCTGCGATTTTAGACCATCCAGTCCTCGTGCAGCCACCAGACGTCTCCAGCCACATGAATGACCCCAGACAGACCAGCAGAAGAACCATGTAGCATAGTCCAGCCCAAATTGCTAACCTACAGAGTCATCAGCAAATAAAACAGTTATTATAAGCCACTAAATTTAAACCTAGGACTGTCTGAATCCAGATCCTAGACTCTCTCCACTAACTAAAGCTGCAATTACTCTTTGGTTTAGAAATACAAACATCTTATATCTTGTAGTCTAATTCAATTTTATAGATGTAAGAGGCAGCCACATTGAGAAATAACATAGTTTTTTATTCATTATCTAAAAATAGGGATGAGTTGGGAACAGAAACATGTCTTTTTACCCTCCTAAAAGGAAAACAGACATAATATGAATAGTATTAAGCTGATAAAATTTTATAGAAAAAGTACTTTTTCCTCTTTCCCAAAGATACGTAAGTATTCATTTAAAATCTAACAGCATTCATTTATGTTTTATCGATAAAAGCTGAACTCAGCATCTGATCTAAAAGACAGTATGAATGGCCATGCAATAAAAAGAAATTATTAATTTTTATTAATCTAATAAAATTTGTGGCTTCAAACAATGAAACACTGCTACTGTAATGTCTAATCAGTATACATTCATACTTGAATGGAAACACTAAACTAGGCATGGACCACAACAGAGCAAGAATCATATGAGCCTTCTCTATGTGTATCCTTTAGGGTTTGGCAAACTTTTTCAGTAAAAGACTACATAGTAAATTTTAGATTTTGTAGGCTGTGTGTGGTTTCTGTTGTAACTATTCAACTCTGCCACTGTAAACTAAAACAGCCACAGGCAACAGGTAATGAATAAGCATGGCTGTTTTCCACTAAAGCTTTATTTGTAAAAATAGGCAGTAGGCCATAGTTTGTCAACCTTTGTTTTAAGTACTCTATGATCTTTGGCCAAAAGACACCTAGTTTATTGGCTCTGATCAAGCTAATCTATATACTGCCTTCTCATAAGACCTACCAGAAAGTACTCTCTATACTCACATTTTACCATCTGCAAAATTGCATGATGTATATGTGATGGTCAAATTTTGTGTCAATTTGGTTCTGCTATGGTGCCCAGCTGTTTGGTCAGATACAAGCCCAGATGTAACTGTGAAGGTATTTTGTAGATGTGATTAATGTCCGTAATCAGTTGACCTGAAGTAAAGGAGATTACCCTCTATAACGTAGATAAGCCTCAATCCCTTGAAGGACTTCAGAGCAAAAACAGGATTCTCAGAGAAGAAGCCATTCTATCTCAAGACTGTAATATAGAAATTCTGCCTGACCTCCCTGCCTGCTCTAAAAATTTCAGATTTGCCAGTACCATAATCACATCAGCCAATTCCTTAAAATAAATTTCATTTTATACGTATACATATACCCTATTAGTTTTGTTTCTCTGGATAACCCTGATTGACATACTAAGGTAGTATGTCCTTACATTTAAAAAGGGATATTATGAAAGTCATGGTAGATTGAATTACTATTTGAAATTATTTATTCTCCTGTTTCCTTACAAGGTCGGAGAGAGAGACAGAGGGAGGGAGGGAGGGAGAGAGATAGAGGGAGAGGGAAAAAGAGAGGGAGGGATGGAAGGGGAAGGAAAGGGAGCAGGGAGAGGGAGGGAGGGAGAAGGGGGGGAGGGAGAGAGGGAGAGAGGGAGAGAGAGAGAGAGAGAGAGAGAGAGAGAGAGAGAGAGAGAGAGAGAGTGTGTGTGTGTGTGTGTGTGTGTGTGTGTGTTAGGAGTAGACATCCCTAGGTTATTGCTTTGGGGATCCGCCATGTGATATATTTGGCAAACAGAATGTGAACATAAGAGAGGTACACTGCAGGTTACCAAAAGCTTTAAGCTGCAATCCGAGTTAGGGCCAGCCTTCTTTGCTTTAGCGCTTTGTGAAGAGACTGGTATGCATCATAAGGGGACTGTTCCTTCAGCCTTGGTTCCCAAATGAGAAAAAATCTGGAGCACAGCCATGGGTCAGGGCAGAACTGAAGTTGAATCACAGTCTATAATGTAAAATTAGTTGAAATGTAAGTTCGTTATCTTGAGAAGCCACTTAAATTTGGAGGTAATTACGATAACAAGGCTGAATGAACACTGCAAAATTTGGTACCAAAAGTGAGGTGCCACCTTAACAACAGCAATGACCAAAAATAATTTTAAAATATGTGATATATAGCCTCTGAAACCAGGTGACAGACAGCAAGAAAACTGTTATTGAAGAATGGAAAAATAGCAAACCACGTAAGGCGATGGTAAATAAAACTGTCACATAAAAAGTTGAATAATTTGGCAATAAGATTATAAAACCTGTACTTTGTCATTAAGTAGATTTAATAAAGTATCATTAGATTAACTCATTAAAGGAAAATGAAATCTCCATCATAGGAAGGAGGAAGGAAGGAAGGAAGGAAGAAAGGAAGGAAGGAGGGAGGGAGGGAGGGAGGGAGGAAGGGAAGGAAGGAGGGAGGGAAGGATGGAAGGAGGGAGGGAGGGAAAGTGCTAGGACTACAGGCATGAGCCACCATGCCCCACCCATTCTTCCCCTGTCTTAACAGAAATGTTTATTGTGGATATCCTGTCTCTGTTCCACTACTGGGAGAGATGGAAGGCAGAACTGGTATTTTAGTTTACTGATCTCCAGATAAAGAAAATCTACATAGATAAAAGATGTAGAAATTCTAAAGAGGTTTAGACTTCAAGACTAATGGTATTGAAGGAAATTCTTGGAGTATTTTCCTTGAGGAAGAGATAAATATATTTTGTATGCAGAAGAGAAGAAAGTTAATATTTGTGATCAAGAGGACAAACTGTTGTAGATTATATTACTGTTTGGTATTTGCCAGCCGTGTCTTTGAAGAATATGCGTCCCTGCACCTCATGACTCTGCACCTGATCATGTGACATGGTTTGGCAGTCATGAAGTACTCCACACCTGAGCAGAAGATTTAACAAGTATCACAAGTTACAGCCAGCCCTGAGTTCTGCTCACTACCATGAAAATGGCAGGTAGAGACAGAAGCTGTCCATCATTCTGGATCTTAGGATGAAAATGTGGAGTGCAGCCACTTGCACAGTCAGCCCAAAGCCTACATAAGCTGTAATGCTGACAAACCACCAAGATTTGGGGATTGTTTCTGCAGCGAAGTTGATTAATACAGAAATCAAATGAAACAAAAGGCTAAAGCGGGAGGAATTATGTTACATACAAGTATTATTCTAGTTGTTGAATATAGTGTGAGATGCCTCAGGTGGTAAAATGAGTACAGTTAGTGAAGTAAAGAACAGCCATTCTGTTTCTAGAATGGCTATAGATGTGGTAAATATAGATTCTTTAAAGGATAAATAAGTTCAATTTGGTTGTTGGATGTGTTGTGTGGCAAAATATAAAACTAGGGTTGCAATCCTAATTTTTATTAAGCAAGCTCTTTGCACATCTTCAACTATAATCAACACAGACTTTTATTACCATCTTCATAAAAAGAAAGAAACTTACAGAAGTTCAGTCACCTGCCAGTGTTACACAGTTGCCAAGAAACACTTAAAACCTGAGACTATTTAATTCTAAACTTTAATTTTTTTCTATACCATGCTGTCAAAAAAAAAAGGGTATAGATTATTTGGTCAACATTCAATTGAAGTGGTTACCAGATCTGCCAGTACATAATCACATCAGCCAATTCCTAAAAATAAATTTTGTTTTATACATATAAATATACCCTATTAGTTTTATTTCTCTGGATAACCCTGATTGACATACTAAGGTAGTATGTCCTTACATTTAAAAAGGGATATTATGAAAGTCATGATTTTATACCATTTGCCCTTTCTACAAGGTAGATGCAAAAGAAAAGTGATACCATGAACTCAGTTCTAAGTCTGAATCCTATTTAAAAACATTCTGTATCTCTGTTCAGTAAGTTTTCTTAAATTTAGACTATACTAATTCAGAACTCTGAAGACTCAGATAAGGAATGGCCTATTTTCGATATGAAAAATATTTCCCAGGCAAATTCATAATGCAAATCATGGGTGATGCAATTTGGACATTTAAAACACTTTATAAACCACTTAACAGCCTTCATCTCCCCATATTTTCTATAAATGTTATTTTTATTATGCACTAATAAATTCATAGTAGAAAAAAACACTAATGAGAAAATACTAATACATACTCACAAAAGGGAAAAGACAATCTAACAAAATAACCTTTTTTTTTTTTGAGACAGGATCTCACTCTGTTGCCCAGGCTGGAGTGCTGTGGTGCCATTGTAGCTCACTGCAGCCTCAATCTCCTAGGCTCAAGTGATCCTCTCACCACAGCCTCCTGAGTAGCAGGGACTATAGGCACATGCCATCACACTGAGCTAATTTTTTAAATTTTTAGTAAAGAAGAGGTCTTGCTATGTTGCCCAGGCTGGTCTTGAACTCCTGAGCTCAAGCAATCCTCCTGGCCTCCCAAAGTGCTGGGATTCTGGCCTGCAAAACCACCATTAAAAGATTAACAGTACTGTTATATTTTGTTATATGTCTTTCCAAACTTCTTTTCAATATCTAGACACACATTAAACTTTTAAGTCAAAAAGAAAACATACTATATTCCACTTTAAGGGATATTCTTAATATGAGTTCATTGGAATTGCTTATTGATGAATATTCCTGACTGAGAATTTCAAAGCTTATTAAAATATCAATCTTTCTGGCTCCCTCTGGTGGTAACTAAGGGAAGCTGTGTGTTTTTTTTTCAATTCAGTCTGAAAAAAAATTGAAGTGGCTCTACTCAGAAGCACCAGTATTCATCATTATTAAAAATCTTTAAGAACCTATCTGAATATATAATTTGGCCAGAAAAAATGGACACTTTTTGAGTGAATTTCTATTAGCCAACAGGGATTTGACATCAGAAAAACCTGGACAGAGTTCCTGACTTGACATTTGTTTGCTAGCTGACGTTAGTCAAGTTACTTACCGAGCGTCAGTTTCCTCGTTTAAAAAATAATGCTCATTAAACGAGCGTCAGTTTCCTCGTTTAAAAAATAATGCTAATATAAACCACTTCATTAGTTATTAGAATTCGGCTTAATATATTTGTACTTTGAATATGCTCCACAGTACTGACACAGAACAATGGGCGCAGTGGCTCACACCTGTAATTCTAAACTTTGGAAGGCCCAGAAGGGAGGATCACTTGAGCTCAGGCATTTGAGACCAGCGTGGGCAGTACAGCAAGACCCTGTCTTTACAAAAAATTAGCAAGGTGTGGTGGTACATGTCTGTAATCCTAGCTACTCAGGGGTACTCTTACAATAAATTTACTGTCCTCAAGACCAAAGTCCTTAATGACCTCTAAGATTCTCCAAGGCCTCGCCCCTCCTTACCTCTAAAGTATAATCTTGAAGTTTACTCTCCCTCTAGCCTCCAATCTCTCTTCATAGTGAATTTCTTCAAAAGTACCAAGTTCCCTCACAGAGTACCAAGGTACAGTGCTACCCTCTTTGTGCTACTTCATCCTAACTCATTTTTCAGATCTCACTTCAACTTTTTCAAAGAAACTTCCTCTGACTCCCCAGATTTAGTCAGGCCCTCCCCCTATTATATATTCTGGTATACCTCTACTTTGTACAGCTTACTACATAGAGCTGTAGCTTTATACTTTAAATGTGTTAGCTTTCTATTCCTGTCTCCCCCCACTTTCTGTCTGCAAATTTCTCAGGAGCAAGAGTACATGTTCAAGCTCAGTAGTCTGTCTACATAGAGTAGGCACTTAAGTATCTGTTGAGCAACTGAACAAACTAAAATTAACCAATATTGCAATTAAAAAATTCTTTCAAAACCTACTTCAGATAAAAGATGGTCATGGAAATGTAAAATAATATTCCAAATACCATACTCTGTATTTCTTCTCAGGCTATCTAGTATTCCTAAAGGCTGATAGAAAATAATACTCAGAAATATATTTAACCCATACTCACAGAAAAAGTTAGACCATTCAGACAAGAATCTTTAAGAGCACAGAACCTAAATATATAATGATAGTCCTTTAAGCACCTCAGTTTTAAATTTTTTCAAATTTTAGTACATACGTGGTTTGCCTTCTGTGGCAAATACCAATTGAAAATTTGTCTGAAAATGGAGTGTTTTATAACTGTAGATAGTTTTACTTTTCAAGGAAAACTGTGGTGAATGAACTAGTACAGCTAACTAGTACTAGCTAAAAGGTGTGCTTCATGGCTTCCTTGGGAGGTATGCACTGAACTATTTTAAACCAAGGCACACTTATAATTGCCTCAAAGAATGTGACCTTTTTATAGATTAAACTCTTTCTCTATATAGTAAGCATTCCCAAACACATAATAAATTTTGGTACCAAATGGCTTTGTCCTCTATTCATTTTCACCAAGCCAGAAGAAAGGATATCTGGAAATCCCGAACCAAAGAAAGTTACAAAGTTTGCAATACATCTCTTACATTAACATCTTGATTTGGGTTGGCCACGGTAGCTCACACTCCAGCACTTTGGGAGGCCAAGACAAGAGGAATACTTGAGCTCAGAAGTTTGAGACCAGCCTCAGCAACATAACAAGACTCTGTCTCTACAAAAAAAAAAAAAAAAAAAAAAAAAAATTGTTTAACTAGCCAGGTATGGTGGCAAGCACCTTGTAGTCCTAGCTATTCCAGAGGCTGAGTTGGGAGGTCAAGGCTGCAGTGAGCCATAATCACACTGCTGCACTTTAGCCTGGGCAACACAGCAAGACTTCAAAAATAAAATAAAATAAACTTCATTTGATAGAATATTTGATAGATTTATCTGATAGACTTTTGGTAAAGCCTGACTCTAAAACACAATTATTTTTTCCCAAAAGCTGCATCATGATATATAAAAATCTAAAAATTAATTTCTTCCCTTGTTAGGTTAAAGGAAAACAGAGTTTAAAATATATCTCATATCTATAATAAAATAAAATCCTTGAGCATCATCTTGTCCAGGAAAAGTAAATATTGGTACTATATTTGGCCTCCCTCCCATGGTGAATACAGATAAATCAAGCTTACCACTCAATTTCCTCTGACCAAGAATGTCCATAGACCTCCCAGGTTCCTGAGGATATGGCACTAGTCTGTATTATAAGCAAAGTATAGTTATTTTAATTGTCACAGGGAACATCTGCTGTCAATGGTTGCGAAAGGAAGTAGGTGATAACTTTAGGGAAACTTCCCTTCTCCCTGTCTGAAAAGAAAATCTTTCAACTTTCATAGTGTCCTTCTAACCTGAAGGAGGACCTCTCATGTTGGATCTCTTAATTCTCCAGTCTCCATGAAGGTGGAGAGAACTGTGTTCTTATTCAATAATATATTTCCTATGTTATCATTCAACCAAGAAATAAAAACCAAGAGAGGTATATTAAGAAGCAAGATTTTCAAGAATTCAGACACTGGCCATGCAGAAACAATCCAAGGAAGATGAAGGAAACACCAAGTCATCAAGATAACTGCTAGAAGAAAGACCTGAAATGTACCCAACACACAGAAATGATAAACACCAAAGTGATGGGTGCCCTGAATATCCTAACTTGATCATTACTCATTCTATGACTGTAACAAAATTTCACAGGTACCCCATAAATATGTACAAATATAATGTATCAAAATAAATAAAAATAAACAGGATGACTTTCAACATTTGAATCTTATTCATTCCCACTGTTCCCACCTTCAATAATCAAGCTTCCAATAAATTTGCTTTTCTACAGAGAGAGACTGGATGGAAGTATTCAGCCCACCAACCAGCTATTTAGTTCTCATAACACATTAATAAAATGTCATTTAATCAGTAAACTTTCAGGGTAACTCAGCACCCCCAAATCCAATCAAGATTGAGTTCCTGCTTAAATAAACCTAAGGTAAATTTATCAAGATGACAAAAGGCCTTCACCTGGCAACAGAGGACTGGCTCTTCCCCAACAAAACTCCTCAAACCTTTACAAGGTATGTATCTGAGCTACATGCAGGAAATTGTTTAAAAAAAAAAGATAAACAGCACTGATTTTCAGCTTAGAACCATATTCTTTGCTGTTTGTGTATAAAATGAAACAAAATTATCTCCAAAATAAAGATCTTAAAAATACGTATTCACAAGTTCCTGCATTCATTTCATTTGGCTTTAACTTTTCTTCTGAAACAGAAATAAGATCACAAACCTCAGCACCCTGAAAAGGTTTTAAGACCACATTTTAAGAAACAAACATTCAGAAGACTAATGGAAGGGAATAGCCAAAAAATTATTAGCTATGGGATGTGAGATTAGAGAAGATTTCTTTTTTCTTTATATGTTCGGTAAATTCTAAATTTTCTACAAGAAATACTGTCCTGTTCAGGCTTCTTTATTTGAAAGAAACAAGTACCCCTCCAATTTCTTTGTGATTTATCACAAAGCTATACAAAGAATCACAAAGGAAATCTCACAGAAAATAATGGGAACCACAACTGAGCTAAGCCCTATAAAGTCAGGAGCTAGAGGGTGGCCTGGCAGTCAATTCTGTTCCAGGAATCTCAAGCAGAGGACGAGAGGCACCGAGGCCGATGCTCAGCCATGCACACTGCTCAGAGCTCTATTCCACGTGTTCTTCCACTCTATCAGCTGTAAACATTTTTTTTTTGCCGCCATCTTAAACTTCAAATTCCTTTCATTTTAAGTATAAGGCTGAGGCATAAGAAGGTTAGAAAAACATGCAGAGTTTTTTTAAGGATTAAATTTAATGCTTTTTAGATTATATAAGGAATACACATAATGATAACTTTTAAAAAGACCCAATGGTATAAAGAAGCGTATATATTTAAAAAAAAAAATCTTCTTACCCCCATTCGCATTCCCTGGCATATTTTGGGGGGAAGAGAAAGTAATCTATGACAGAATTTATAATTAACGCATTTCCAAAAATCATAAAAATATTATTTAACAAACCATAATATCCTATAGTATTTTTTCTCATTTTATTACATAAGTTAAAAATTGCTGTATAACCAGAAAATATAGATAATCAAAAAGCAAAAATAGTTCACTTTAAAATTACTTGATACTGCATCATATATAAATAATAAGAAGCACTTTAAAATTAACTGGTTCTATTTTAAATGGACATTTTTCTGAACGTTACTGTCCACAGAGCAGACAAGTTTACAGTAACAAGCTATTTATAAATTATATAAAATGCCTCATCACTGCAGAAATATTTCAATTCTTATACATTTCATTTGTCTTGTTCAGGTTTAATTGGTTAAAATTAAAATAATTGTGAAAGTGTTCTCAAAAACTAAAAACACCAAATATACATAAGGCAGTGATGTTTAATGTATTAATTACTATATATAAAACTGTTCTAGAACTTCTACTTAATATAGCCAGTAATCTCAGACAGTGGGTTTCAAACCTTTCTAATTTCAGAAGTTTTCTTAAAAGCCTTGAAATGAACAAAGACCAAAGAAGGGTGGCTCTGTTTGAAAGCAGGGCCTCTTCACTGCCTGTATTCTTTCCCTGAACCACCTAAGGCTCTTCACAGAGCAGCTCAAAGTGTAGTAGGCAAACCATTTTCATCAAAATAACCTGGTGCATAACACTCACAAAACTAACCAAAACAGTATAATACTGGTACAAAAACAGACACACAGACCAACGGAACAGAAGACAGAACCCAGAAATAAAGCCAAATTTCTATAACCATCTGATCTTTGACAAAGCTGATAAAAATAAGCAATGGGGAAAGGGCTCCCTATATTCATTAAATAGTACTGGGATAATAGGCTAGCCACATGTAGAAGAATGAAACTAGACCCTTATCTTTCACCAAATACAAAAATTAACTCAAGATGGATTAAAGACTTAAATGTAAGGACTAAAACTATAAAAAAAATCATAGAAGAGGCTGGGCACGGTGGCTCACGCCTGTAACCCCAGCACTTTGGGAGGCTGAGGCAGGCAGATCACTTGAGGTCAGGAGTTCCAGACCAGCCTGACCAACATGGAAAAACCCCATCTCTACTAAAAATACAAAATTAGCTGAGTGTGGTGGAGCATGCCAGTAATCCCAGCTACTCAGAAGGCTGAAGCAGGAGAACTGCTTGAACCCAGAAGGCAGAGGTGGCAGTGAGCCGAGATCGCGCCATTGCACTCCAGCCTGGGCAACAAAAGCAAAACTCTAAAAAAAAAACGATAGAAGAAAATGGTGGGATTTCCAGCTTTCTGGAATCCCCTCCCACACTCTTCGTGGAAGTCTTTCTCTTCTCCTTTCCTTCTCTTTTCTCTACCTAAATAAAATCACCTTTCTACAACAACAACAAAAAAATAAAAATAAAAATAAAAATAAAATGGTTTGCATTTATGCAAAACGTTTACAACTAAGTCCTCAAAGGCAACTGCAACAAAAGCAAAAATTGACAAGTGGGACTAATCAAACTGAAAAGCTTCCACAGCAAAAGAAACTTAACAGAGTAAACAGACAACTTACAGAACAGGAGAAAATAGTCACAAACTATGCATCCAACAAAGGTTTAATATACGAAATCTATATGCAAGTTAATGCAACAAGCGAAAAGCAAATAACCCTATTAAAAAGTGAGCAGAGATCATGAACAGACACCTCTCAAAAGAAGACATACAAGTGGCCACCAAGCATATGAAAAAAATGCTCAACAACATTAATCATCAGAGAAATCCAAATCAAAAACCACAATGAGTTACCATCTTACACGAATCAGAATGGCTATTCTTAGAAAGTCAAAAAATAAGATATTGGCAAGGCTATGGAGAAAACAGAATGCATATATGTACTGCTGGTGAGAATATAAATTAGTTCAGCCACTGTGGAAAGCAGTTTGGAGATTTTTCAAAGAATTAAAAATAGAACTACCATTCAACTCGGCAATCCCATTGCTTGGTATATACTCAAAGGAAAAAAAAAAATCATTCCACCCAAGAGACACTTCACTTGTATGTTCATTGCAGCACTATTCACAATAGCAAAGACATGGAACCAACTTCAGTGCCCATCAACAATGGATTGGAAAAAGAAAATGTGATACTATGGAATACTACTTAGCCATAAAAAAGAATGAAACCATGCCTTTGCTGCAACATAGATGTAATCAGAGGCTACTATCCCATGCAAATTAATGCAGAAACAGAAAACCAAATCCCACATGTTGTGGGAGCTAAACACTGAGTACACATGGACATAAAGACTGGAACAAAAGACACCAGAGGGCAGAGAGAAGGAGCAGGTGAAACAGCTGCAAAACTACATATTGGGTACATTACATATCTGCTCATTACCTGGGTGACAGGATCATTCATACCACAAACCTCAGCAACACACAATATACCCAAGTAACAAACACGTATATGTACCTCTTAATCTAAAAGTTGAATTTTTTTAATGCAGATTCATAAACACTATTCTAAATCTAAATCCATCTCTAAAAGTGTTGTCTAAGAATATGTCTGACAACCTAATATTCCTAAACCCCTTAAACATAGAAAACTATTTTAAAGAGTTTGATGAAGAACTGATGTTTATTTTCTCGATTAAAAAAATATCACCACTAACCAAACTGGGATTATACTAATAATCCTCCAGCTTGCTTCTTTGTATGTTTTGACATCTTGGCATGTCACATATATGTAAATATGGACAATGTGCACATTCCAAATGATAATTTCTAAAGATTTACAATTTTCTACAACTAGAGAAAACAATGTATAATTTCCTGTAAGTAGAGGAACAATTTGTTTGCTTTGCTTTTTTTTTTTTTTTTTTTTCTTTTTTAGAGACATGGTCTTGCTCTGTCACCAAAGCTAGAGTGGAGTGGTGCAACGACGACTCACTGCAACCTCGACCTCCCAGGCTCAAGCGATCCTCCCACTTCAGCTTCCCAAGTAGCTGGGACTACAGGTGCAAGCCACCAAGCCCAGCTAATTTTTTCTTCTTTCTTATTATACTTTAAGTTCTGGGGTACATGTGCAGAACATGCAGGCTTGTTACATAGGTACACATGTGCCATGGTGGTTTGCTGCATCTACATTAGGTATTTCTCCTAATGTTAGCCCTCCCCAATCCCCTCACCCCCTGCTATCCCTCCCCTAAACTCCCATCCCCGGACAGGCCCCCATGTGTGATGTGCCCCTTCCTGTGCTCATGTGTTCTCATTGTTCAACACCCACTTATGAGTTAGAACATGCAGTGTTTGGTTTTCTGTTCTTGTGTCAGTTTGCTGAGAATGATGGTTTCCAGCTTCATCCATTTCCCTGCAAAGGACATGAACTTATCCTGTTTTATGGCTGCATAGTATTTTATAGTGTATATGTGCCACATTGTCTTTATCCAGTCTTTGATGGGCATTTGGGTTGGTTCCAGGTCTTTGCTATTGTGAACACTGCCACAATAAACATATGTGTGCATGTGTCTTTATAGTTGAATGTTTTATAATCCTTTGGGTATACACCCAGTAATGGGATTACTGAGTCAAATGGTATTTTTAGTTCCAGATCCTTGAGGGATTGCCGTATTGCCTTCCACAATGGTTGAACTCATTTACACTCCCACCAATAGTGTAAAAGCGTTCCTATTTCTCCACATCCTCTTAGCATCTGGTGTCTCTTGATTTTTTAATGACTGCCATTCTAACTGGCATGAGATGGTATCTTGTGGTTTTAATTTTCATTTCTCTAATGAACAGTGGTGATGAGCTTTTCTTCACATGTTGTGTGGCTGTATAAATGTGTTCTTTTGAAAAGTGTCTGTTCATATCCTTTGCCCACTTTTTGATGTGGTTTTTTTCTTGTAAATTTGTTTAAGTTCCTTGTAGATTCTGGTTATTAGCTCTTTGTCAGATGGATAGATTGCAAAATTTTTTCCCCATTCTATTGGTTGCCAGTTCACTCTCTTGATAGTTTCTTTGCTGTGCAGAAGCTCTTAAGTTTAATTAGATCCGATTTGTCTGTTTTGGCTTTTGTTTCCATTGCTTCTGTTGTTTTAGTCATGAAGTCCTTGCCTATGCTTATGTCCTGAATGGTACTGCCTAGGTTTTCTTCTAGGGTTTTTATGGTGTTAGGTCTTATGTTTATATCTTTAATCCACCTGGAGTTAATTTTTGTATAAGGTGTAAGGAAGGGGTCCAGTTTCAGCTTTCTGCATATGGCTAGCCAGTTTTCCCAACATCATTTATTAAATAGGGAATCCTTTCCCCATTGCTTGTTTTTGACAGGTTTGTCAACAATCAGATGGTTACAGATGTGTGGTGTTATTTTCGAGGTCTCTGTTCTGTTTCATTGATCTATATCTCTGTTTTGGTACCAGTATCATGTTGTTTTGATTACTGTAGCTTTGTAGTATAGTTTGAAGTCAGGTAACGTGATGTCTCCAGCTTTGTTCTTTTTGCTTAGGATTGTGTTGGCTACGCAGGCTCTCTTTTGGATCCATATGAAGTTTAAGGTGGTTTTTTCCAATTCTGTGAATAAAGTCAATGATAGCTTGTTGGGGATAGCATTGATTCTATAAATCACTTTGGGCAGTATTGCCATTTTCACGATATTGATTCTTCCTAACCATAAGCATGGAATGTTTTTCCATCTGTTTGTGTCCTCTCTTATTTCCTTGAGCAGTGGTTCGTAGTTCTCCTTGAAGAGGTCCTACACATCCCTTGTTAGTTGTATTCCTAGGTATTTTATTCTCTTTGTAGCAATTGTGAATGGGAATTCCCTAATGAATTGGCTGTTTGTCTGTTATTGGTGTATAGGAATGCTTGTGATTTTTGCATATTGATTTTGTATCTTGAGACTTTGCTGAAGTTGCTTATCAGCTTAAGGAGATTTTGGGCTGAGATGACAGAGTCTTCTAAATATACAATCATGTCATCTGCAAACAGAGACAATTTGACTTCCTCTTTTCCTAACTGAATACACTTTATTTCTTTTACTTGCTTGATTGCCCTGGCCAGAACTTCCAATACTATGTTGAATAGGAGTGGTCAGAGAGGGCATCCTGGTCTTGTGCCAGTTTTCAGAGGGAATGCTTCCAGTTTTTGCCCATTCAGTATGATATTGGCAGTGGGTTTGTCATAAGCAGCTTTTATTATTTTGAGATATGTTCCATCGATCCCTAGTTTATTGAGTTTTTAGCATAAAGCACTGTTGAATTTTGTTGAAGGCCTTCTCTGCATCTACTGAGATAATCATGTGGTTTTTGTCTTTGGTTCTGTTATGTGATGGATTACATTTATAGTTTTGCATATGTTGAACCAGCCTTGCATCCCAGGAATGAAGCTCACTTGATTGTGTGGATAAGCTTTTTGATGTGCTGTTGCAATCGGTCTGCCAGTATTTCATTGAGGATTTTTGCATCAATGTTAATCATGGATATTGGCCTGAAATTTTCTTTTTTAGTTGGGTCTCTGCCAGAGGTTTTGGTATCAGGATGATGTTGGCCTCATAAAATGAGTTAGGGAGCATTCTCTCTTTTTGTATCATTTGGAATAGTTTCAGAAGGAATGGTACCAGTTCCTCTTTGTACCTCTGATGGAATCTCGCTGTGAACCCATCTGGTCCTGGACTTTTTTTGGTTAGTAAAATATTAATTGCTCCCTCAACTTCAGACCTTGCTACTGGTCTATTCAGGGATTAGTTTAGTCTTGGGAGGGTATAAGTGTCCAGGAATTCATCCATTTCATCTTTATGTGCACAGAAGTGTTTGTAGTAATCTCTGATGGTAGTTTGTATTTCTGCGGAATTGGTGGTGACAGCCCCTTTATCATTTTTTATTGCATCTATTCAATTCTTCTCTCTTCTTTTCCATTAGTCTAGCTAGTGGTCTATTTTGTTGATCTTTTCAAAAAACCAGCTCCTGGATTTATTGATTCTTTTGAAGGGTCTTTTGTGTCTCTGTTTCCTTCACTTCTGCCCTAATCTTAGTTATTTCCTGTCTTCTGCTAGCTTTTGAATTTGATCTTGCTCCTCTAGTTCTTTTAATCGTGATGTTAGGGTGTCAATTTTAGATCTTTCCTTGCTTCTCATGTGGGCATTTACTGCTATAAATTTCCCTATAGACATTTGCTTTAAATGTGTCCCAGAGATTCTAGCACATTGTGTCTTCGTTCTCATTGGTTTCAAAGAACATCTTTATTTCTGCCTTCTTTTCATATTTATCCAGTAGTCATTCAGGAGCAGGTTGTTCAGTTTCCATGTAGCTGTGTGGTTTTGAATTTCTTAATCCTGAGTTCTAATTTGATTGCACTGTTGTCTGAGAGACTGTTTGTTATGATTTCCGTTCTTTTACATTTGCTGAGGAGTTATTTACTTCCAATTATGTGGTCAATTTTAGAGTAAGTGCAGTGTGGTGCTGAGAAGAATGTATATTCTGTGGATTTGGGGTGGAGAATTCTGCAGATGTTTATTAGGTCTGCTTGGTTCAGATAAGAGTTCAAGTCCTGGATTTTCTTGTTAATTTTCTGTCTCGTTGTCTAATATTGACAGTGGAATGTTAAAGTCTCCCACTATTATTGTGTGGGAGTTTAAGTCTTTTTGCAGGTCATAAAGAACTTGCTTTATGTATGTGGGTTCTCCTGTATTGGGTGCATATACATTTAGGATAGTTAGCTCTTCCTATTGCACTGACCCCTTTACCATTATGTAATGCCTTTCTTTGTTCCTTTTGATCTTTGTTGGTTTAAAGTCTGTTTTATCAGAGACTAGGATTGCAACCCCTGCTTTTTTTTTTTTTTTTGCACTGTTTGCTTGGTAAATCTTTCTCTGTCCCTTTATTTTGAGCCTATGTGTGTCTTTGCACATGAGATGGGTCTCCTGAATACAGCACACCAATGGGTTTTGATTCTTTATCCAATTTGCCAGTCTGTGTATTTTGAGGTATTTAGTCCATTTACATTTAAGATTAATATTTTTAAGTGTGAATCTGATCCTGCCATTTTGATGCTAGCCGGTTTTGTCCATTGGTTCTTGCAGTTTCTTCATTCTGTCAATGGTCTTTACAACTTGGCATGCTTTTGCAGTGGTTGGTACTGGTTGTTCCTTTCCATGTTTAGTGCTTCCTTCGGAAGCTCTTTTAAGGCAGGCCTGGTGGTGATGAAATCTCTCAGCAGTTGCTTGTCCATAAAGGATTTTATTTCTCCTTCACTTAGTTTGGCTGGATATGGGTTGAAAATTCTTTTCTTTAAGGATATTGAATACTGGCCTCACTCTCTTCTGGCTTATAGGGTATCTGTCAAGTGACCCACTGTGAGTCTGATGGGCTTCCCTTTGTGGGTAATCCGACCTTTCTCTCAGGCTGCTTTTAGCATTTTTTCCTTAATTTCAACCCTGGTGAATCTGATAATTATGTGCCTTGGGGTTACTCTTCTCAAGGAATATCTTTGTGATTTTCTCTGTATTTCCTGAATTTGAATGTTGGCCTGCCTTGTTAGGTTGGGGAAGTTCTCCTGGATAACATCCTGAAGAGTGTTTTCCAACTTGGTTTCATTATCCCCATCACGTTCAGGTACACCAATCAAATGTATATTTGGTCTTTTCACATAATCTCGTATTTCTTAGAGGCTTTGTTCATTTCTTTTCACTCTTTTTTCTCTAATCTTGCCTTCTCGCTTTATTTCATTGAGTTGATCTTCAATCTCTGATATCCTTTCCTTCGCTTGATCAATTCGGCTAATGAAACTTGTGTATGCTTCACAAAGTTCTCGTGCTGCATTTTTCAGCTCCATCAAGTCGTTTATGTTCTTCTCTACACTGGTTATTCTGGTTAGCATTTCGTCTAACCTTTTTTCAAAGTTCTTAGTTTCCTTGCATTCGGTTAGAACATGCTCCTTTAGCTTGGTGAAGTTTGTTATTATCCACCTTCTGAAGCCTGCTTCTGTCAATTAGTCAAACTCATTCTCTATCCAGTTTTGTTCCCTTGTTGAGGAGTTCTGATCCCTTGGAGGAGAAGCAGCATTCTGGTTTTTGGCTATTTCAGCCCTTTTGCACTGGTTTCTTCCCCTTCTCATGGATTTATCTACCTGTGGTCTTTGAAGTTGGTGACTTTTGGATGGGGTCTCTGAGTGGATATCCTTTCTGTTGATGTTGAAGCTATTTCTTTCTGTTTTTTAGTTTTTCTTCTAATAGGAGGCCCCTCTGCTGCAGGTGTGCTGGAGGTCCACTCCAGATCCTGCTTGCCTGGGAAACACTCGCGAGGGCTGCAGAACAGCAAAGATTGCTGCCTGTTCCTTCCTCTGGTAGCTTTGTCACAGAAGGGTACCCACTAGATGTCAGCCAGAGCTTTCCTGTATGTGGTGTCTATTAGGATAAACAGGGGTCAGGGAGTCACTTGAGCAGGCAGTCTTTCCCTTATCAGAGCTCAGGTGCTATGCTGTGAGCTCCATTGGTCCCTTCAAAGCTGCTGGGCAGGGTCATTTAAATCTACTAAAGTGAGACCCACATTGCCCCTTTTCCCAGGTGCTGTGTCCCAGGAAGGTGGGAAGCCCAGCTAATTTTTAAATTTTCTGTAGAGACAGGGTCTTGTTATACTGCCAAGGCTGGTCTCAAACTCCTGTGCTCAAGTGATCCTCTCACCTCACTCCCCCAAAGGGCAGAGATTGCAGATGCAAGCCACTGTGCCCAGCTGAAAACAAAGATTTTTTTTAAAAAAAATGAATAACAAAGGTTTTAGTTTTATACTTTTATAATTTCAAGTACTTCGAATTTATTTTAGAATGTAATGGGGATTATAATATTAATATTACACTGATAGATGTCTTTATGGGAAACACCTCTGGTGTGGAATTTGAAAGTTAATGACCAGATTTCTAAATTGATTTAATTTTCATGTTTTAGAAATGTTCCTGTTAATAACACTTAAAAACAAGTTTGAATGTTTCACATCATATTTTATATCAGTCAAGTAGCTGTACATAAGGAATAATTTCAATTTGGCATGAAGTAATAAGTAGTTTCCATACTTCGTAGTATGCTTCAAGTATTTTATGTTTATAGTCAGAGTCTTTATAGCAAACTATTCTAAAAATTATAATATACTATACAATTGGGATAAAATATTTTGTACTGATTTAATAGAATGCGTAAGTATTCGACATGCTTTGCTCTTTTTTTGAGATGGAGTCTTGCTCTGCTGCCCAGACTGGAGTATGGTGGCATGATCTTGGCTCACTGTAATCTCCACCTCCCAGGTTCAGTTTTCCTGCCTCGGCCTCCCAAGTAGCAGGGATTACAGGCACACAACACCACACCCAGCTATTCTTTTTTTTTTTTTAATTTTTAGTAAAGAGGGGACTTCACCATGTTGGCCAGGCTGGTCTCAAAATCCCGACTTCAAATGATCTGCCCACCTTGGCCTCCCAAAGTGCTGGGATTATAGGCATGAGCCACCGTACCCAGCCACAACCTGGTTTTAAATAATACTTTCTGTATTTGAGAAATTATGGAACTTAAAGTTCAATAACTTTATTATCATTTTAATATAAGATTGCAGTCATCTATATTGAGGTGATTATTCTAATTGCAGCAAATAAATGCTTATACTCGTAAGCTCTTGGCTGATGGTGACAGAGCCCATGACCTTTGCTTACGGCAGGGCTTAGAATTTTACGTAACAGGAGTTTCAGTTTACTGGTTATGAAATGCTAACTCAGGACACCCTTTGGTACTATAAAAGGTATGAGAGTGTCTCATATCCATTCTATTATTTTGTTTAATTTCAAGGATACAGGAAATGTTTAATAATGAGCAGATCTGAGAGCCAAAACAGTTATGATGCTTTAAAATCATTACTGTTCTGAGCTGATAACCTAATTTGAATAGGAGGCCATTAGGGCTTAATGTTTGAACCCAAATGTCTTAGGAGATTTCTGTCCCTTTTAAGTGTAACAGTGCCCTATTTGGGAACTATTCCTATATTATCAACAGATTAAAGAGTGGGCTACCTCATCCATAGTATTATAAATGTGTACATTAAAGAATAAAACACTGTGTTGTTTTTCTTGAGGTCAAAGTCTTAAATTTTATGTTAGATTCTAACAAGTTTTATTCAGTTTTAAATTTGCACCGTATTTTTTTCTATATTTAAAAACACTTGGTTGGGCACAGTGGCTCACACCTGTAATCCCACCACTTTGGGAGGCCGAGGCAAGCGGATCACCTGAGGTCAGGAGTTCGAGACCAGCCTGATCAACATGGTGAAACCCCATCTCTATTAAAAATACAAAAAATTAGCCAGGTGTGGTGACAGGTGCCTGTAGTCCCAGCTACTTGGAAGGCTGAGGCAGGAGAATCGCTTCATTCCAGGAGGCGGAGGCTGCAGTGTGCTGCAATCACGTCACTGCACTTTAGCCTGGGCAGCAGAGTGCAACTCCATCTCAAAAAATAAAATAAAATAAAATAAAATAAAATAAAATAAAATAAAATAAAAACACTTGTTAATCTATTTGCTTATATTTATACAATATAATTACTGTTATATATAAGATATTTGGATTTTTTGAACATCATCTGTACTTCAACCGTATCCTTTTACTTAAAGCAGAAGTGGAGCATCAGCCACAGTACTAACACAGAAACCAAACCATATTTCCAGGCCCACTCTACAGTTCAATAATTTGCTTGCTTGGACTTTTCCAATAATAGAGACAACACAGCCTTATACATTTTGCAACTTCCCACATCTTTCCTGGACTTCCCATTAATGTTTTGGGGGGAAGATGAATTTTGAAAGAGACCCATAAGAATATTAATTTTTAAAAATCAACTTTTTTATTTTATTTTTTCTGAATTAAAAGGCTATGGAAAAATACAAAAGAACATTTTTTCAATATCTTATTTTTCTTCGAGTCTCTGCATCCTGGACTATTATAACAATCTATTAATTGGTCTCCCTGCTTCTGCTTGTACCCATTCCTACCCCTACAGTTTATTCTCCATGCAGTAGCCAGAATATTATTTTAAACCATGTCAGATTATGTTACTCCTTTGTTTTAAAACCCTCCAGTAGTTAGTATTTTTGCCATAAATATTTAATCTAAATCTAATAACTAGTAAATAATCAAACCCAAATTATAGGCAGTTCTTTTAAAAAATAAAAATAAAAATAAAAACTTGGCCTGGATTCTTTAGATTCGCATTCAAACACAATCCATGATCTAGACCCCCAAGAGATCACTGATAATAATCTCATTCCACTTTCTCTCTCTTGCTTACTTTAATTTTAATGGCTTTAAAACATGGTTTTAAAACATGAAGACAACAAATAAAATCCCAGCTCAGGGTCTTTTAACATGCTATTCCATCTGGAATTATTATCGATTAGAGGAAAAAGCAGAAACGTTCATTCAAAAAAACTGTATTACTATGTCACAACTTATCAACTGTCTATTGCTGCAAAACCAAAACAGTGATTTAAAACAGCTACCATTTATTATTGCTCATGACTCTGCAGGTCAACTGAGCAGTTCTGCTGGACTGGGCTAGGTATAGTAATCTCAGCTGTCTCATGCATTCATGCTTGTGTCTACAGTCAAATGGTAAACAGGATGGCGGTTAGATGGCCTAGCATGGGCTTGTTCATAAGAAAGAATGAAAGACTTTTTGAGACGTATGTTCAACATCACTTCTAACACATTCTATTGTTCAAAGAAAGTCACAAATCCAACCCACATTCAAGAGGTAGGGAAACAAAGTCACATTTCAAAGATTATGGATCCAGGCAAGGGTAGAGAATTGGGGCCATTCTATAATCAATCTATCATATCTTAAGAGGACTATTTTAAAATAGTGGTTCATCTAAGATGGGAGAAAATGAAATGCACAAAGGATGATAAAAACTATACTACATACCTATAAATCTTATAAGGTAGAGTTTCTCAATCTTGGCACTGACATTTTGGGCCAGATCATTCTTTATTGTGAAGAGGCTGTCCTGCACATTGCAGGATGTTTAGCAATATCCATGGCATCTCCCCACTAGATACTAGCAATATTCCTCAAACTTAACAACCACAAATACCTGCAGACATTGCCAAATGTCTCTTAAGGAACAAAATCACCCCTAGTTGAGAACCACTCTTATAAAGGGATGAATTAAGGGAAAGACAACTTGGTCTTATTCTTGCCAATATAAATTGGCTTTATATTGGCAAAAATTACTTTAAAAGGCTGTTAAAATAATTCTAAAGTACAAATTTTATTTATAAGTATGTATTATGTATATATCAAATTTTCAATAGCTGACATATTAAAAATTCAGTTTTACTGACAATTCCTAGGCCACTCCCAATTCATATCATTTAATAAAAAACATTACCATACTCTTGAAGTCAATATAAAAGAAGATCATTATCTGTCAGGTATCAATGTCAGATGTTAAACTAAATTAATGCTACTGGCTCTAGAATTTGATATGTGGTGTATATATAAGCTCCAGATTGCAATAAACAAAATTGTTTCTCTCCAACTGCCAAATAAAATATTCTGTCTCACAACTATATCTCATCTCCAACCCTTCTCTCTTCCCACTTCATGACACTGGCAATTTGCCTCCCAATTCCACTTCTTATTCTTATCACCAATAACAACAAAAGTAAAACACAGCACAGAAAACCTCTGTAAAAAACAGCAGTAGAAAGTATTAATTTTTTAAATAAGTACAACAAATCAAAATATACCTTAGAGAAATGTTTTAAGTCAAAAAACTTTGGAAACCTAGGGTAAAAAGCAACCAAGAAATATTTGTTAATCTAAATTGTTTTCACAATACTTATGTTCCTGAAACTCTATATATAAATCAAACTACAATGTATAATACTATAAATCCTGTAATATTGTAAATTGTAATCCTGTAAGTTGTGAATATTATAAACCAAATATTCATGTGCAAATCTGTGACAGCAGTGGACAAGTAAAGTCACATATACAAGAACCAATTTAAAGACTTTCTTCTGGACCAGGCATAGTGGCTCACGCCTGTAATCCCAGCACTTTGGGAGGCCAAGGTGTGAGGATTGCTTGAGCCTAGGAATTCGAGACTAGCCTGGGCAACAAAATGAGGCCACATCCCTACCAAAAAAAAAAATCAATCAATCAATCAAAAAAATTAGCTGGGCATGGTGGTGTGTACCTGTGGTCCCAGCTACACAAGAGGCTGAGGCAGGAGGCTCACTTGAGCTCCAGAGGTCAAGGCTACAGTAAGCCATGTTTCCCACTACTGTACTCCAGCCTGGAGTGACACAGCAAGTGACACAATACATAGGTGACACAGCAAGACCCTGTCTCAAAAAAAAAAAAAGAAAAAGCCCTTCATTATAGTGTTTTAAGGCAAAAATAATCGTTTCTCCTTTACAGAAAAGAAAACTTGCTAACCCAGTAATACACAAATAAGCTGGACTGAGAGTAGAGAGAGGGAAGTAAAGTGCCTACGGTGCAAAATATATAAGGAGGGACTCACTGTCAAGACCAGGCAATAAGCCAAAATGTGAGGCAAGAGGCTGCTATTTTCATTTCACGTCCAATCCAGCAGGAACTGCACTTAACAGCAGGCAAATAACACAGCAGGCTGATTTCTGCACTCCCAAGGTCTGTCCTGTACTAAGCCTCAGCACTTACAACTTACTCTTCACCATCCCCGTCCCTTCGAAGAACCTCAGGGCCTATCTACATGTGCTAGAGTGACAGTATCAAACAGGGAACTGGGGAGCCCAGCAGAAAGAAAGGATCGTCAATAAGCATACAATTGGGATACTTACCAAAGTTTTGAAATTATGAAGGTGGAAAAACGGGACATTTCAGGAAGTTTCCAAAACTCTGTCCTTTAAAAAATTGGCTTTGTGTTTAAAAGTGGTTTCTAATTTAAGCATGTGTATTCACAATTTCAACAGAAATGCTATTTTAATCACTTTTTTTTCTAATTGCTATTTACCTGAATCAGTTATTATTCATGAACAATGAAAAGCAACAGTATATTATGTGGTTAGAATGTTAGTTTTAACAAGTCAGTTCATGCAAAAATGACTACAGAATAGGGTTTCATCCTCACAGTGCAAGACTATCCCTTCCCTACTTTTGGTCCTCTTTAAGGAGTATCTTCAATACCAGCAGTCAGGAGCAACCACAAGAAATTTCCCCTTACAGGTTAGAATCAAGAACAAAAACCTACCTGATAGCCTCCATGCATTAAATGAGATAATTTGTCCTAGGAGTACACACAAACACACCACCACACCCAAAAATGGTTACAATGGATCCTAAGTGTAGTTCCTTCCTCTTTTGTGACTCACACTTTTCCAGGATGTCAAAACAGTTCAAAAGCAGGAATGTAATTAGATAAGAGCAATTAGAAAACTTGCTGCTCTATTTCCTCAATGTGCATACAAAAAAGGTTCTGATTAATACAACCTAACTTACAGGACTCCCTGCAATACATTTCTTTCATTAAAGCTGAAGTACTTAACAGGGCTATAAGTAATAAAGCACAAATCCTTTCACATCTTCATTTTAAAGGCCATGCATACATAAGCAACTTGAAATCTATCTTTCCAACAGCCACTTCTACACCTCTACACAGAATCTATTTTTAAAAGCTATTTCCTAGCAAACTAGTGAATTGGTGAGTGTCAACAAACGTAGGATTTTTAGTTTATTACCCACAGGTTTTTAAATATCAATTATCTTACTGACATGTTTAGTAATTACACAAAATTAAAAACATACAAGTTTTTCACACCTAACACTTGAAAGCAAAAGTCTTTCAGGTCTATGAATTTGCATGTTCCCAAGTAATAAATTCCCAAATAAAATTAAGTTCTTAGTTTTATATAAATATAAGTTTAAGTTGCATTAATATATTTTAATTATAAAAAGGAATATCATAACCAAAAAATGAAAAATAAAAAACATTTCATAATTCTACCATACCTCCATAAGTATGATCTTTGTATATCCCCTGCAGGTCTTTTCCCATGTGAATGTTTCATATGACTCTTATCCAGGTTGTACCTATAATTTTGATTTTGTTTTTTTCACTCATGAGATTTCCATATGGTTGCCAAATGGTCTTGCATATCAGTTTTCTATTGCCTATAACAAATCACTACAAACTTAGAGGCTTAAAAACAACATTTATTTATAACTTTACAGAAGTTTAGGTGGAGTTGACTGGATTATCTGCTTGGGGTCTGATCTCTGAAGGCCAAAATCAAGGTGCCAGCAAGGCTGGGCTCTTGTCTGGAAAAGAATCTGCTTCCAGGCTCGTTTGGTTGTTGGCAGAATTCAGTTCCCTGAAGCTACAGGACTCAGGTCCCACTTTCTGATGGGTTGTTAGCCACAAGCCTCTCTTAGCTCAAGACCACTCATATTTCTTCTCACATGGCCCCATCCATCCATCTTCAAGCCAGCAACAGGAAAAGTCCTTCTCATCTTTCAAATTGCTCTGACTCGCAGTTCTGCTTTGAGCCAGAGAAAAATTTCTGTTTTTAAAAGGACTCATGTAATTAGAATAGGCACACCTAAGTCTCCCTTTTGGCTAAAGTCAAGTGATTAGTAACTAAATTACACCTGCAAAATGCCATTCACTATGTAACATAACATAATCATGGGCATATTTCCTCATCATATTCAAAGTCCTGGGGATTTGGGTTGGAAATCATGGCCATTTTTAGAATTCTGCCTACCATAGCTCTGGATGTGTACTTTTCACTGCGTGTTGTAGTCAAAAAGCTTAAAGGGCATCTAGCCACTGGACTAGAAAACTTTAAGTTATCTTCCAGTCCTAAAATTCTAAAAATCTAATATGTAAAGCTATTTTTTTTAATTGGAAAGAAAAGACAATTATGCAAATTTCAAAGTTAGTTAAATCAAAAAGGATTCTGAAGATTTTATTTTCCTAGTTTAAAATAAAAATGATATATTTTAACAAATGTCATTTTTGGGAGGCCAAGTTCTAGTCCCAATAAAAGGATAAACATCTAGGGAAGAATACAGTATTGAAGTGAAAATAAAAGTTACTGCCAAATTGTAATGCCTGGGAAAGCCAAAAGCAAAAGACTTTGAACCAGTGGCAATTTCCACACTACAAAACTCCAGTTTGATTAAAAGTAGAAAGAACAGAAAAGGTAAATAGGCCAAATGAAAAGTCAGGTCATAAACAGGCTATTCTATCCAAAGTTCATTAAGAAAAACTAGGACTAAGGCTACAAACCTTAGGCTGTTGGGTCTCTGAGGGATTCAGCTGACTAACTTTGGTGTAAGACAGTCCCCCCGATCCCTACCACACAAATCTAGCAGAAGGAGGGAGAGAAAAAAGTACTTTGCATATAGTTGATGCGACATAAATATTTGTTGAGCAAAGGTATAAGATAAAAGACTACAAATTTGTTAGCCTTCAGAAACTTCACCTCCCTATCCAGAGAAGAGAACTATTTCTAAATCTCAGCTATTAATGGAATAAACGCTACCCATACCAAGCAAGGCTGACATTGGATCAAAGGTAAGACAGTCTACAAGGGGCTGGATAATGGTCCTCAGGAATGATGGATGAAAACAGGGGCAGACAATAAGTGTTAAGACCAAAAAAACAGTCTTAACAAATGTTAGTAGAATTGAATTTTGCTGAAATGTTTAGTTTCAAAGTAATTACAACTTATATAACAGCAAATATACAAGCAGACACAGTGTCCTGAACAGAATTCCCAAAACTTGGTTTCAGCAGATTAGTCAGGATTCTGCCTACTGGTATTAACCAGTAGAAAGAACACACTAATAGCTATGAGTGATACTATGGAATGAGAACCTCATAACAGTCATATAGAGAATACTAACCACAGCTCCAACCCTTCATCAAATACACAGTGTCATGCTTTCCATAGCTTACAAAACACTTTTAAGTCTAGGGTTCTCATTCATTGCTCTATAATAAAAATTTACTGGGGAAAAAATATGTATTTTGACCTAGGAATACAACTTACAAGGGATGTGAAGGACCTCTTCAAGGAGAACTACAAACCACTGCTCAAGGAGATAAGAAAGGACACAAACAAATGGAAAAATATTCCATGCTCATGGATAGGAAGAATCAGTACCATGAAAATGGCCATACTGCTCAAAGTAATTTATAGATTCAATGCTATTCGCATCAAGTTACCATTGACTTTCTTCACAGAATTAGGAAAAACTACTTTAAATTTTATATGGAACCAAAAAAGAGCCCAGATAGCCAAGACAACCCTAAGCAAAAAGAACAAAGCTGAAGGCATCACGTTACCTGACTTCAAATTATACTATAAGGCTACAGTAACCAAAACAGCATGGTACTATGCCAACATATACAGAGAACAATGGAACAGAAAAGAGGCCTCAGAAATACCACCACATTTCTACAACCATCTGATCTTTGACAAACCTGACAAAAACAAGCAATGGGGAAAGGATTCCCATTTAATAAATGGTGTTGGGAAAACAGGCTTAGCCATAAGCAGAAAACAGAAACTGGACCCCTTTCTTACACTTTATACAAAAATTAACTCAAGATGGATTAAAGATTTAAACATAAGACCTAACACCATAAAAACCCTAGAAGAAAACCTAGGCAGTAGCATTCAGGAGATAGGCATGGGCAAAGACTTCATGACTAAAACACCAAAAAGCAATGGCAACAAAAGCCAAAATTGATAAATGGGATCTAATTAAACTAAAGAGCTTCTGCACAGCAAAAGAAACTATCATCAGAGTGAACAGAGAACTTACAGAATGGGAGAAAATTTTGCAATCTATCCATCTGACAAAGGGCTAATAACCAGAATCTACAAGGAACTTAAACAATTTACAAGAAAAAAACAAACACCACCATCAAAAAGTAGGCAAAGGATATGAACAGACACTTTTCAAAAGAAGACATTTATGTGGCCAACAAACATATGAAAAAAAACCTCATCACCACTGGTCATTAGAGAAATGCAAATCAAAACTACAATGAGATATCATCTCATTCCAGTAGAATGGCAATCATTAAAAAGTCAGGAAACAACAGATGCTGGAGAGGATGTGGAGAAATAGGAATGCTTTTACCACTGCTGGTGGGACTGTAAATTAGTTCAACCATTGTGGAAGACAGTGTGGCAATTCCTCAAGGATCTAGAACTAGAATTACCATTTCACCCAGAAATCCCATTACTGGGTGTATACCCAAAGGATTATAAATCATTCTACTATAAAGACACATGCACACGTATGTTTACTGCAGCACTATTCACAATAGCAAAGACTTGGAACCAACCCAAATGCCTGTCAATCTTAAACTGGATAAATAAAATGTGGCATATATACACCATGGAATACTATGCAGCCATAAAACAGGATGAGTTCATGTCCTTTGCAGGGACATGGATGAAGCTAGAAACCATCATTCTCCGCAAACTCACACAGGAACAGAAAACCAAACACCACATGTTCTCACTCATAAGGGGAGATGAACAATGAGAACACATGGGTAGAGGGAGGGGAACATCACACACCAGGGCCTGTCAGTGGGTGGAGGGTAAGGGGAGGGATAGCATTAGGAGAAATACCTAATGTAGATGACAGGTTGATGGGTGCAGCAAACCACCATAGCACATGTATACCTATGTAACCAACCTGCAAGTTCTGCACATGTATCCCAGAACTTAAAGTATAATTTTAA